>JADRCD010207370.1:0-19246 GCA_019843815.1 Montemys delectorum
GGGGGGTTCTAGGCAGGGGCTCAACTTTTGACGCACACCTTGGAGGCTATACCTAATTCCCATTTCATCCTGAGCTCTCTGCTTCCATGACCTACCAAGATGTGGGAAGAAACCATCTTAGCACTATGGGTAGAGCCTCCTCAGCACCATGCCTTCTCTACCATGACAAATTGTATCACTTGAAGCTTCTGTTAGGTGTTCTGTCGGCAATGAGAAAAATTAACACATCCCATATACACTTCACTGAGGAAGATGTAGGGCTGTCAGAAACCACTGGACACTGGTGGCTCTTGGCCTCTGAAGCTCAGCAGCCACTCTCTGAACACTGACACTTAGCATATAGCACCCAGCTTTGAAGCACATGCTCAGCTGCAGGGCCTCCCACTGGAACCCACATCATCTCCATCACTTTCTGACCCTGCTCTTCTGACTTTGGAGAAGCAGGTGCCATATGGGAAGCACCAGTGGACTAGACAGAGGCCAAGTGTATATGTACATGTGGGTGTGCATGTGCATGTGTGTGTTTGTGTGTGTGTGTGTGTGAGACAGGGAGTGTGCCAGGAACGAAAGCAGGAGATGAGGGTAGCCCCAGGGCCATTTCTGCTTTGCAGAGAGGCCCCACCTCAGCTGCACATCTGGTGGACCTTGTTGTGTAGATGTGGAAACGGGAGTGCTCTGGAGGTCAGAGACTGGCAAACTATGGTCTCTGCATCAACGGAACAGCAAGTGATTTTGACATTAAGCTGCCAATGCATTTAAAGCTCTTTGTAGAGGAGCCCATTCATAATGAATCAAAACTGGACATGGAAGACATCCTTCAGTAGGCGAATGGACACACTTGAGGTATACACTAATACCAGCAATAGAAAGAAATGACTAGACCAGATGTAGACCTATTACTGAGAAGAGAGAGGAGAGGATGGTAAGCTTGAGGCCAGCCTGAGCTACATAGTGACATTCTATCTCAAAAAACTATAAAGGCTGGACTTGGAACTCAGTGGTAGAGCACCTGCCTGGAAACTCTTAAGTGAGGGGCTTACATAGGTCAGAGGTAGAGCATTTGGCTTGATGTGAACAAAGCCCTGGGTTGTATCTCGATCCATGCAAAAATAAAAACAAATGAGTAATCAAGCCCAGAAATTACCCAGAGCAGTCTCAAGTGAGTGCTGCTAAGTGAGAGGATCCAGTGCACAGAGGGGCCCACCTTTGGGACATCTCAAGAATGGCAGCACTACGGGTAGGAGATCTGTGGGAGCTGGGAGATGACAGATACTCAGAAGACTTAAGAGACAGGAGCTACTCTCTGAGATTCCAGAGTGGTGGCACAAATTCTAATGCATTTGCACAAACCGAGAACATTCTGTGAGCACAGATTTCACAATTCCCAGCAACTGGACAGATTGGGTTTAGAGACTGCAGCCACCAGGCCATACGTGGACACGGTTGGATAGTAGTATAAGAAAGTGTGGCACAGGTTAGGACACAGGAGGGGCTTATTCTACCCTCTACTTCTCTGTCAACCTAATGCTATTCTACAAATACATGTATTAGTTTTCAAGAAGCCCCAAGAATACTTGGCATTTTGTAGAAACTCTATAAAATTCAGAGCTTGGTGCCATAAATAGTTTTATTGAAACATAGCCACTGTGTTGTTATGCCAGTTCACAGCAGCAGAGCTGAGCTCCTGGAAACTGGGCTGTGGACATAGGGGTGGGCACCCATGAGTTCATGAATCTTGTGTATTAATTGGGCTTTGGCAGATACATGGTCCCTTCCTCCAAGAAGCATACTTAGGACACAAAAGGAAAAAGATTCCAAGCTCTTTGAGTAAACCCTTGCATGGCTACCCTGTGGATGGAGAAACAGAGCCAGGCTCTCCTGAGCCCACCCAGCAGGGTCACACTCTGGGTATGGGACTCTGGGACATTTGCCATTTCCCATACATACACCTGCAGTCTCTGGCAGCCTGGCACTGTGGGTGCAGGTGTGCGGAAGCTGGCTGCCTCCTCACCTGCTCTTTCTGCTCTAAGCGTAGGCTCTGTGTGCTTCCGCAAGAGCATAGCAGGTGGAATCACAGTGATACAGGCAGAGCTATGCCTATCCTGAGGCTGGGTACACAGTTGAGGAAGTGCCCACTGCAGGGTGCCAGGTTGTGGGGAAGCGGGGGAACTGGATAGTGGGAGCAGCTCTGGAAGGCAAGTAGCTCAGGCAGCTTCTATCCTAACAAATGTCACACTGTGCCCCAGGGACAAAGCCACATTAAGGGGTGACATGGACACACTGCAGGCTGAGCCAAACATCCCATTGGTGGTGCAGAACTGGAATCAGGGATCATGTGAACCCTGCTGGCTGTGTCTTAGCTGTCTAGTACAAGTTCCTGATGTGGGAAGCAGGATTGTGCAACCTAAGGAGTGAGAGTACATATTTATATAAAAATACAGGTTCACACCTTTATTCACATGGCTAGGCCTGGCTTTTTACATAGGTGCTGGGATTGAACTTCAGTCCTCATTCAGTTTTACTCCAGACCTGTCTCTTACATTTTGCTTTTTTTCTTTACATAACGTCTCACTGTAGCCCAGGCAGGCCATGACTGAGATCCTCCTGCCTCTGCCTGGACTTCTGGTATTGTCAATATCCACCATATAAGCACCATCACCAAGTCTTTCCTTTCATTAACACATCTCCCCAATCAGAGGCCTGAGCCAAAGGTTATACCATGGTGAGGGCTTTGGAGGTGCCTCCCTGTGTCTGTAGCAGGTCTCTAGGCAAATGGCTGGACTGCTCGTAGCTTCCTGTTCCTCCCAGCTATGCTGGTTCATGGCACTGGGTCACAGCACTTCTGTTGGGATGTGTGTTGTGGGCTCTGCATCACCAATGGGATGTCCCTGAACAGGTTCCTCCAGGCCCTGGGTTATGATAGATTGTAGAGTGGTCAGAGGCATGAAAGAAGGGGACCTAAGGTCAGGGCTACCTGCACCTCAAGAGCTTTGTAGTCAATTCTATTGGCCGCTGTCTGGCTTCTTGTTTCTGACTACCTTCTGAGTAGTCCTTGTGAACCACAGGGAATGAGATTACACCAGGATTGTTGGGGACAGGATTGGTAGGCCGCTCCTTCTAGGTCTGCTCTTTCAAAGGCAACTGGAGACTCTGGGGTCAACTTCTCTTGGGAGAGAAGGAGTGGGCAAGATGCCAGACTCCCAATGTGTGCTGGAGCTGAACTTCTGCCTTCCCCCACACAGCAGCCTTGGGAGGCAGCTCAGCCACCCACACACGGCAGAGGCTGGGTCCAGGCTGGGAAAGGAAGCGGAGCCATGTGGGACCGTGAGCCAACCCTCAATTATCCCAGTACACATTTGCAGAACCTGCTTGGCTGGAAACAGGCCCCAGCTATTTCTAACTCTGCCACAGACCCCTCCTGCCTGGAAGCTGTTTGGGGTGAAAAGAAAATGAGCGGAAGTTACTGTGAGCTGGGGATGGAGTGACCTTGCCTGAGCCTGAGCTGGCCATGGCCACACAGTTTTTCGTGAGCCAGCCCTGCCTCCTGCCTGGTCCCTATCCATTTTCCCTCTTCTCTTACCAATCTCCTTGTCAACACTCTATCTGCTAGCCAGGTATCAGCTAGTGGATGAGGGGTTATACAATTGCTTTAGCTCTGATAGTATTGTAGAGGGAATGAGGGTACATAATGGCCAAAGATGGGAAGGTACCAACCCTACTCTAGAGTCTTGGGGAGAGACTTCCTGTTGGAAGACTCATGTAGTCCTACTGGTACTACATTGTACAGGGGGATTTCTCAGGGCTGTGTGGGCCCCAAAGGCCAGAATGGCACGGAGGGGCCTCTACCCTAGGAAGGGACCTCATACCATGGAGAACAGGGAAGGGGCAGACACAGGTGACCCAATGGCCCAGAGATGCTTTAACGTTGCTGCTGAGGCTCCCATGTTCCCTACTAGGGGATATGTGGTGAGTGGGGTTGGGAGTAAGGAAAGGGTGTGTCTGGAGTCTTGCCACTTCCGCTTTGAGACCTGCCTGCCTAGCTTGCCTGCTGTGGATAATGCTGGGGAACTGCTTTAAGGCTCTGCCAGGGACAGCAGCAAAAAAAGATCCTGGTGTCAATACAGGCTGCACACAGGAGCAGCATCTGTGGGTACCAACAGGGACCCTCAGGTGACCCATACCTTCACAGGTGCAGGGCCAGCAGAACCTGTAATTATCTGCACTTGACAGATGAGGAAGTAGATGTAGAGGCAGGCAGCTGGCCAGCACCAGCTCATACTGCAGTGCACTGAGGACCAGGGTGTGCCCAGTATTGAGTTCTTGCACTTGTTTCCTTCTGTAGCTGGATATCTTAGGGCCATGGGACAGAAGTCTCCAGACTGGACAGGACCAGGTAAGAGGAGGAGGCAGTGAGGCAGAAGGACAGTCTGAGGCCATGGTTGCTGCAGCTGGCCAAGGGAAGGCTTTGGAGAAAACTGGAGCCAAAGCCCAGCAGCACACACAAAACATTTCCTGGTCTCGCTAAGCTGTCTGTAAGACTCATTGGTGCAGAGGGTGTGGACCACAAGAGCCTGAGTGGAACAAACGGGTGACTCCAGAGGCTGCTTCAGATCCTGTTGTATAGACAGCTGCCCCTCTACCAAATAAACCTACAAGGAGGGTGACAGTCCCAAGGGTAAAGTACTTGACTTACAAGCACCAAGATCCTAATCCAATCCCCAGATCCATGTGGAAAAGCCAGACATGGTGGCACCCTTGTCATCTCAGACCAGGGAGGAAGAAAAAAGTATAGCCCCAGGCTAGCACTAGCTAGCCAGCTTAGCAAGTTCCAAGTCTCAGTCAGAGACAGTCTCAAAGATGGATGGTGTGCATTGTGAGGAACAGGTGGCGGTGTCCTCTGTCTCCACCCTTCACACACAGATGTACACACATGATCATGAAAGTGCATTCTTACAAAGACCACAGTACAAGGAAGAGTTTACACACCCCAGGACTTCCCAGAGTGACATGATGCAAATGTCTTCTCTCTCCAATATGAGCCACCATCCAACTCTACCAAGGTCACAGGATGCAGCCCCTTCAATATATCACCACATACCAAGTACTTCACTAGTTTGGCCACCATGTGACAAGGGTCCTAACCAGTGACCACAGTAACATACAAGCTCTTACCTGGCTACCACTAAGCACAGCTTTCACCAAGCCATTCCACTTTGTCCCAGCAAGAGAACACATTCTGTAGCCTGTCTGATGCCAGGAGTTGGGGGAGGAGACCCTGCTGTGGCTACACTGGCCACCTTGAGGTTGAGGGAGTTTTGAGTCCTGGGTGTAGCCAGGACCCCAGGAGAGGCTCACACATTGGTTGGGGTGGTATCCATCAGCAGACCACATGGGGCCTCCTCCTTGTCCCTCCTGACATAGTAAGGAAGCTGCCCGGAGTCAGGGAAAGCTGGCCTGTTTCTGAGCCCTGAGTTGAATGCAGTTGCTTGCTTTTCCTGCCTAGCTGGGTTGGTGTCACTGAGTGCCCCTTGGGTCTGACCCACTGACACCTGAAAAATGGTGACTGTGTGTGTGCATGGTTGGCTAGGCAACTCCAAGGACAGCTGGTGGGCAGGAACACCTCATCCGCCTCTGTGGGGAAGTGAGGAACTGGGAGAGTGTGAGGACAGTGTGTACAGGTACAGGTACAGCTATTCTTGCCCTCATTCTCTTGTGTGCTATAGAGGCTGTGCTAGGTCTCACAGTCAGCTTGGAGGTCACTATAGTGGGCTTGTGACAGAAAGAAGGTGGGGCAGAACTTCTGAGTAGACTGGAACTACCTGAAATAGGGTGACGGGGTCAAAGCAGTACTGTGGTGACTGTGTCTGCCTTTTGGAGACCGGAGCACAAGTGACTTAAGCTTTTGAGAGTGAGGTTCTCACTGTGTAGCCTTGAATAGCCTGGCCTGAAACTGGTTGTGCAAACCATGATTTCAACAATCTTAAAAACAGAATATAGCAGGACCTTGTGGTGCATACTGAGGCAGGAGGATTACAAGTCTAAGGCTATAAGACAGGGTTCAAGGCTAACATGGGCAGTAATTCCCTGTCTCTAACTACAAAGTACAGAGAGAACTGGGGATGTAGTTCAGTGGCAGTGCTGCATAGGCCTCTGCAGAGGCTGGGAGTATCACTCAATACTGGAGTGCTTGCTTCTCTAGCATGCAGGAGGCCCTACGTTCCATTCCCTTACCACCAAAGGACAAAACAATGAAAACCCTACAATACTTTGGAATGCAAATTAGACCTTGTCTACACACACAGATGTAAGTGATGTGTTCATTTTGACAGCTGCTCAGCACATCTTCATTTACCAATCTTTTAAAAAAAAAAAACCACATACACACAGAATTCCTACACTGCATTAAATTAAATACCCATCAGTGATCCTGAGTTATTCAAAGGTACACAGAAGCAAAGAAATACATTCCTGATAGCTTACTGACTTAGAGACTTTGGGTGTTCAAATATTTATTTACTTAGTCAAAGGTTTAAGAGTGCAAAGAAGTATAAAAATGGAGGGATGTAATTTGACAAGTCCAGAAAGTCTCCAAGACACACTACAAAGTTGCAAGGAACAGTAGAAGCATCTGATGCGCCTTTGCCACCACGATGGGCAGCCTCCCAGGAAAGGGGCCAGACAGACAGATGGATGGGAACAAAGATAAGTGAGCCACTGTACAGCGACAATCGCTAGGCCAGGACTAATTTTTTTTCTATGAAATTCTGCATAAAACACGTGGGTCACACTGGGCACATGTTTAGACAGACAGGTTCCTTTTTCTGCAGGGCATAGATAGCCTGGCTGCTGAGGTCGTGTGTGGCCCAGCTACACATGGAGCAGAGTGGAGCTGGCCAGCTTCTGTGCTTCCCACCCATAGCTACTGACCAGTCTCTTCCCCTGTCACACATAACACTGGGATCACAGGCCACTCCAAGGTCATATGACATCCTAGTACCATAAGACCATCCCACAGATAGAAAATAAGGTTGCTGCCAGTGATCAGTAAGCCCTTGTAACCCCATATTTTCAGTTACAATGCCACTCCACTCCCATTGAGGAACAACTTCACTTCTGCTGGACCTGTATACTTTGAGAACTTGTACACACAACTGGCCAAGCCACATTCCAAGCACCCTCCCTCAGGCTGTGACGCTCCTGCTTCGATTAAGAGGAATCCCTCTTCAGAACCACATTGTATACGAGATTCCAACAGGTACATGCTTCATGAAGACCATTGATCCTTCCCAGCTACCTATGGCACCAGCTTTGGTACCTTTGGCCTGACCACCAAGTAGCTGGCATATACAGCTTGCCCTTTCCCTTCCATGAGCTGTGCCACATACTGACCCCTGGCAGAGGTCTGGCAATAAGATGCCTGCCCTGCCCCTCACTGCCCTCTGGGCACCTACTACCTCTGGATAAAGTCACAGTGCCACAACTCATAGGATACAGACTCACAGAGTACAAAGTGAAAAAAGTCAAGAAGTGGCCAGAAGTCAGTGCTTGTCAGAAGTGGGGAGAAAGGGGCCAGTATGTCACCTCCTACCACTGAAGATCATACTATGGGGACATAGGGCTGCTCCAGCACATGACTCATTTACCAGCCAACACTGACCTTCTTCCTATTGAGGAGGAGAGCTGTCTGTGGCTGAATGAGCCATCTTGATACACACACAGTGCTGCCTACCTTGAAGATGAGGCAGTCCGTCTGGTGCTCAGCGTATCGGGAGGTGAGGCGGTATTGGCTCTCCGTGGTCACATCAATCTGGTATCCGGTCAGTGTGTAGCAAACCTTTCGGAACTCCTGGATCTTGGTCTGGAAAACCTCCTTGAGCCGCTGGTTCTTCAGCTCAGCACTTTCCACCTGCTTCCGCAGCTCTGTAGGGAGAAGGGCATGGTATGAGTCCCATAGTGCACTGGTGGGAGAGGGAAAATGGCCAGGGGGAACAAGCAAGGATGAACCATGGCCTAACTGGAGTCCCTGCTGCCTGCAGATGTCTGAGGCTGGTGTCCATCTATCTGTGAGCCCTGAGGAATCAGAAGAAAAAGGACAAGAGGCCAGAGAAGCTGTGTGACCCTCTGGTGGCAGCCATAATAAACTCATTATATTAACAATAGTACTTAAAAAAAAAAAAAGCAACAGTGACTCCAAGAGACAGATGCTGTGACCAGATACCCTGTTAGTAGAACAATAGTGCCCAATAGGACATCACTCTCCATTACTGTTAGAAAGCACTACAGGGTCATGCTTTGGGGGGGGGGGGGGGGGCTGGTCCTAGGTGGGCAGCAGGTTCTAGAGCCTGTAGGAGAAGGAAGCACCAGGAGTCCATGTCTGCAGTGAGGGTCAGAGTCTCCACTGCTCTGGGCACATGGACCATCACTAGGCTACAGCCTCAGCCCCTTCCAGGGATTGGCCACTTGCCCTGAATGAGCTAGCACAGCACTCAGAGAGAGAGGTGGATGGAAGCTGTTTGGATATTGTAGACTGCTTTATTTATAGGCATAGGAGCTACATGCTGGCCATCTGTAAAGGACTCTCCTTGTCCCTAAGCAAGGACTGGGTGGGCTCCAGATAACCTGGCCTAGGAGCCCCTCCCCAACTTCCCACATGTCTCTGGGAGTATCACTCAGGGCAGAGCACCACCTCCCCAATTGCCCGCCATGGTTTACTGGTGTTTAGGGAGAAGCCAGCTGTGCAAAGCCACCAGGAGCACACACAATTACCATGAATCTCTCACCCAAGGTGCCTGCTGAGTAATTAAGCCCTGATTTACACCCCCATTAATTACTGAGCCTGGCTCCACTTACACACACAGGGACTTTCTCAAGATGGGCACTTCCTGGAAGTCCTTCATGGAGCTTTCTCACAAGGGGAGCCCTGCAGGCCTGGGACATTATGCTCAGGTAGTGATGTGCTGTGGACCTCCCCTTCGCTGTGATGAGGAATGGGGGTTAGTTAACATCGGCCATGATATGTGGGCACTTATGAGGGTGGTGGTCCCGGGCTTGTGTGGGGAAGGATATCCCTAAGTCAGAGGAACTCAGCGTCCAAGAGGCTCCATGGACTAGGCCCTTCACAGGTCCTCATTCGTTCACTGTCAAGGAGAAGCAGAGAAAGGGTTTGAGGTCAGGCCTGAGACAGGAAGGAGAATGAGCCTGTGTCCTGTGCCCCATAGCCCCAGAGGATGATTAGTATGTGCAGATGGGATGGCTTTCTAGAGATTGGTGGGGCCAGAAAGACTGTTTTCTATGAGGGCCATGTGGGAACAAGAAGCTTTGAGCAACCCGGAGGAAAATGGAGACCACAGAGCTTTGGGTCCCCATTTACTCTGCCAGTTCTGTGTCTCCGCACCATCTCCCAAGGGAGAACAGCATGTGGCTGTCCTTAGATATAGCCTTGAGGATCTAGCTAGGGAAAGTCCTGGAGACCAGCCTAAGTCAGATGCATAAACTCAAAAACCATATCACCACCAGGACATGGTTCTACAGTAACAGCAACTGCTCTGGAAAGGAGACTCTCCAACTGGCTGAGCTGCCTGCAAGCTTCACTGGGAGCTTTCGGGATACAGCTTTTGAGAGCTGTTACCTGTGCTGGGGTGGGCTTGTTGGTGATGCAGCTCCTTTGTGTAACCCCAATAAACTCATTGCTTCATTAACTTAAGATTTGGGCAGATTGTTCTGTTGTTGGTACCCTATCTATAATGAACAGATTTTTTTCCTTTGTGTCCTCCCAGGAAAATTCACACATTCACACCTCCAGATGAACATTTCCCCACCCCTTTTATAAACAAGGAAACTGAAACTCATAGAGTACAAGCACTGGACCCATGTAGCTGAAAGGCTCCAGCAGGGATGCTGCTACTTTTGTCATCCCTCGTATTCTACAATGGACAGCCCACCCACCCACAGTCCAGTGAGGAAATCACACTCTGAGCAAGGCATGCTGCTACCAGGGGCTATGAGGAGAAATGGCTTGACAGACCCAATCTGAAGGTAGAGGCTCTTCTGTGGGGCTGTCGCCTGGCTGTTGGCCCTGCCCTGTGCCTCTTTCATCCATCACCCAACAGAGGCATTGGCAGACACTGTTCTCCACAGTGAGTCCCTTTAACAGGACACAGGCCCAGAGCCTTGATTAATTGAGTGATCAGACTATGAAAATGAAAGGTTAATTGGCAGCCCTGACCCCAAGACTCTTCCTGGCATCCCCGGGCCCTTCCTCCCTGAGAGAAGGCTGCAAAGAAGGAATGCCTATTGCCCTTGGTGGTTGGGAGTGGATTCATGACGAGGGTGTGAGGCCACTGTTGGGAGGGGGAGACAGACAAGACAAGCAAGGAGTGATGCCCAAAGCCTGGAAACCACCATTTGATTTGGGGTTTCAACTTCCTTGTTATTTCTGAGGCTCAGTGGCTTACATAAACAAGAATGAATAATTCACTCGATGGTTTGGATCAAATAAATAAAAGATGGACTCCACCTTGGAAGGTCATTACTCTCCTGCTGTCACTCAGTCTCTTTCAAAGTGACCAAAAGAGAGGTTGCTTTTGGGCTTCTCCTAGGAGGCCAAAGGCCTTGGGGGTCTGTGATGACATACCGTGGCATTGGGGAGACGCCCTTAGGTACTCATGAGTGTGCAGGTAACAACAGAAGAGCGAGGGCCAGGGCAGTAGCTGTGGTGAAACCCAGGAAGCTGCAAGCCACCAAGAGGCTCTGAGCTCATTCTAAGACCAAGACCCAGAGCAGGGCAGCTTTGTTCTGGAGCCCTTCTGCAGATCCACAGGGCCACCCCCTGGCCTTGCTCTAGCTCTTGGCAACTGAGATCCTTGAAGCTCTGGGTGCCCCTTCATCTCATCAGAGGCCTTGCCATGCTGTCAGGAAGAAGCTGTGGTTGCTGCCAGCCTCCAGTTCTAAGCCATACTCCTCAGTATCTCCAGGCAAGGCTGTCCATGCCTCCCTTCCTATGGCTCTCTCTGCAAGGACAGACATGGATGTCCTATAAGGACAGGAGTGTGGCAGGTGACAATTGAGAGCCAGGGAAAGGATGTAAGTGTTCATCAGACTTGATGGTGGCAGAGACTATGATGGGCCAGAGTGAGTTTCCAGAATGGTTCTGGGCACCTCAGGCCTTGCCTCAAAACCCTGCTCTCTGTTCCATGTCTGTCTGGAAAGCTCACCCTGGCCTGTTGGCTGGTTCCATGACTCTTGGGCGGCAACAGGATGGCTCTGAGTTGACACCCTCAACACCTCAGCCCCATGTTTGCCCTTTTGGACCCACAGGAGACATCTGTGAAAGTTCTGAGGGAAGGACACGGGACAGAAATAGCCTGTGCCCTGCCAGATAAAAGCTAGTGATGCGCACTCTTGCCTGAGAGCAGAGATGTTGGGATAATGAGTGTCTATGGGCTCAGATTTCTGGAGTCTAAGCTCTTGCCGTCAAGTCTGTAGAATGGCTGATACTAGTGGGGCCAGAGGGGCACATGTGAGGTAGATTCAGAGGAGAGGTATTCCACGGAGATGTCTGTAGAGCTCACTGCAGGCATGTGACCTGTGCCAGTCTGTGGACAGAAAGGTGGGTGCTGGGTGTGTTTTTTATTTAGATTTATTTTTTATTTTAAATTATATATGTGTGTGTGTGTGTATTCTAGTGTGGGTATGTGCATGTGAGTGCAGGTGCCCTCAGAGACCAGAGGCTTCAGATTGCCCCTAAAGGTGGAGTGGTTATAAGTTGTCTCATGTGGGTGGGTGCTAGGAATTGAACTCAAGTTCTCTGGGAGAACAGTATGTGCTCTTAACCACGGAGCTGCTTCTCCAATCTCTGTGCTGGTTAGTTTTTGTGAATTTATACAAATCTTGAAAGAAGGAACCTCCATTGAGAAACAGTCTCCTTCGGGCTGGCCTTTGTGCCTGTCTATGGAGTGCTGTCTTGATTGCTAAGACATGTAGATAGGGTTAGCCAACTGTGGGCAGTATCATCAGGGAAAGGTGGGCCTGGGATACATAAACAAGGAAGCTGAGCAAGCCCAGAGGACAAACTAGTGTGAAGCCTTCCTCTCTGCTTCTGATCCTGATGTCAAGTTCCTGATTCAGTGCTTCTTAGTGACAGACTACAACCTGAAGCCAAGGAACATCTCCCCCCTGCTCCCTAGTTGCTTTAAGGTAGCATTTTGTCACAGCATCAAGAATTCAAACCAGACCAGACTCCACCAGTCCTAAACCCTCATGCTCACCTGCAACAGGCTGCTGTAGCTCTGGGTCACAACAGTGGCAGCCCTTATGTCATTTGTCATGTCTTTCTGATGGAGAGCCTGGGGTTAGCTCTGCAGGACAGAAAAACCTAACCTTTTCTCTTCAGGGAGAGAAATACATGACCTTCAAAGAAAACTACTGAGGGGCTGGTGATATGGCTCTGCTAGAGTACTTGCCTGGAGTGCATGAGGCCCTGGGTTTGATTCCCAGCATTGCATGGTGGTACATGCCTATAATCTCAGCATTATGGGAGGTAGGGGCAGGAGGATCAGAAGTTAAAGTCATTCTTAGCTCCATAATGAGATCTGACAAGCCTGGGCTACATGAAATGCTATTTCAAAACCAAACCAAACAAACAACCCCCCCCCAAAAAAAAAAACCAAAAAAACCCACCATGGCAAGTTCTTAAGGAGCTTATAAGTTTTGCAAAGCTCAGAGTTCTAGTCATAGCATGAGAGATAGGCCTGCCAGAGCACTGTCTGAATGGTATACCCAACTCCAGTGCCTGGCAAACAACAGCATCATGGAGCACTGGACCTTCTCAGCTCAGGCAAGGGACATAATGAGAGAACAAGAAAGTGGGCTGGGGAGGAGGCACCTGCATAGCAGTGGGGACTATCAGGTATCTGCAGTGGCAGCAAGAGCCTACATGGCCCCTATCAGAGCAGAGCACCCTGTTCTGATCCCAGGCTGTGACCCCAGGAGCACTAGCCAAGGATAAGAATCCAAGCAGAGCTGACAGATGCCCACTGCACCTCTAACTACTGAGAGGACATTGACAGGTCCTGCAGAGGGTCCCAGGAGGAGTCAGGCATGTGAGACAGCATGGAAAACCAAACATGAAAAAGAACATGGTACAAAGATAGCGTCTTACCTCAATGCAACCGAGGCAGGATAAGGATGTATGTGCTTAAGTACCCAAATCAGATCACTGACTAAACATGGGTCCCATCAGAGCCAAATGAAGAGGTGTGTGTGTGTTATGTATTTATGTGTAAATATAAATGTATATGTGTGTATGTGCATGCATGTGTACATCCACACACCAGAACATACTCATACTAGAGAAAGAGACTTTCTCTCTGCTGAGAAGCCATATAGCAAGAAAGCACATGTCTTAGTTGATGTTCTATTGCTGTGAGGAGAGACACCATGACCAAGGCAACTCATGAATTTAAGTATGTAACTAGGGGCTTGCTTACAGTCTTAGAGGGTTTGTCCATGATCAACAAGGTGGGAAGTAAGGTCATAGGTAGGCAGAGATGGCACTAGAGTAGTAGCTAAGAGCTTGCATCTGATCAACCAGAGGAAGGTGGAGAAAGAGCCTGGGCTGGTGTGGGCTTTTGAAAGGTTATCCTAGTGACACACCTCCTCCAACAAGGCTATATTTCCTAATCTTTTCAAAACATTTAAATATATGAACCTATGAGGGTTGTTCTCTTTCAAACAACCACAGCAGGGAGCTAGGCATGGCAGTACAGGTCTGGGTGTTATGGCAAGGAAACTGAGACAATCTGTTACCACACTGACACTCACATGAAAATAACCTACACTTGAGTGTGAGTGTGCCAGAAGGAAATACAGCCAAGCTCTCTAACACCCTGGAAAGGAAGCATGCTTACATATAGGCCAGCAGGAAACATGCATGCTACCTTTACTGTGACCACCAGAGATGCCCATGGCTATGTGGTCTTCCTCTCTGCTTTCTACCTTTGCAGATGGACTCTCCCCTCCTGGCTATGATGCTATGGGGTAGGAGAAGAAAGGATAATGTGGTCCAGTGGAACAGTCACTACCTCAACGTCCCCAGCATCTCCTGATTAAGAGCTGGAAGTAGCTTTTTGAACATTACTTTGGGGATTCTTGGCAGAGCCATTTTCCCTTCTGAAAAGTGAACAGAATCCACTGGGATTTTCAGGCCTTGTGAAAACCACCATGAGGATATCACGCATCACAGCTAGCACAACTGTGGCCCTCAAACCCGAGGCAGAGGTGCCCAGCCTGAAGGATGAACCCACAGACAGAGACAGTCATGCTCTAGGCTTTCCTGATACTCTGTGCTTAGTAGTCTATTCCTTGTCTCCCCTTTGAGGGATCCATGGGTGGAGGGAATGGTTGGACTCTCTCTCGTGTCTGATCAGGTGGCAAGACAATACTTGGACTTTGGTCTCTACAGAGGCAAGAATACTGACTAACCAAGATAAGGGACCTTATCTGCTTGGCCATGGTGCAGGTGGCATGAACCCCCTCCTCACATTACAGGGGAAGGGGTTAAGATCTGTCCTGCAATGTGATAATAGGGACCCTGCCTGAGTGCCTGCTTCCAGGCCTGGGGGACTGGTGGCTAGCCAGAGAAGTCCCTAAGACTTATGTCCCCAGCTGCTGCAGGCACTGGAGGTGCTGGCCCGGTTCAGACCCAAAGCTGATATGCATCTAAGGGCTGAATTATTCATGCCTTGCTAACTTCCAAACCATCCCAGTTTTACATTTTTAAATATTTAATAATTAGCCATCAAATATTTATGTAATTTTATTAGCAGCTGTGGAGGCCAGGCACTGCTGTGGCTTTGACAGGGATGTCTGTGCCCCATTCCCTGTGGCTGCCTGGAGAGAATGGCAGGAGGAGATGTCCCAGAGCACTGACCCGGGGCCTGCTGGGCCACTATGGGTTCAACCGTCTGGGACACCCGCAGAAGGAAGCAGAGTAGCCAGTGGGTGTGGCACAGAGCACTGAGGCTACTACTAGCCCATCCCAAATCCAAACTACAGCCAACCAAGCCGATAGAGTAGCTGACAGGTTATGTGCAATGCCAGCTAGGACCTTCTTCCCTAAGCTCATCCTGGAGAGTGACTGGGAGGGCTGCTGGTCTAAGATGAGGGGCTGTGGTTCCCAAAGTGGCTAGGCCACTACCAGGCCTCCTGCTGCCCTATGGAGATGGGGCTACTTAACACCACCAATGCCAGGGCCCAAGAGATTTGGTCCCCACCACCAGCCTGTGTTCCCCCGCTGGGCCGGAAATTGCATGGTTTACAGCAGCCTCAGTGATGCTAGTTCGCCCTGAAATTATATGCAGATGAGCAGATCGTGTGCACCCGCCTGGCTGCTGGCAGCCGCCCCTGGGTAAGCTCTGAGCGCCTTTCAAACGGGGCATCTCTGTGTGATTAACTGCTCACTCCAGCAAGCAGCTTGTCACCTTGCACAAAAATGATTTGAAAAGACACCGGCAATTACAGCCCACCAGATTACAGGGTGGGAGAGTCCTGGGGTGACAAGCGGGTGCTGATATCATATTCGTTCTTGTAAGGCTCCCTCCCCAACCCCAGGGACAGAACAAGAGAGGCCCTAGAGTACCAGGCTGCACAGTCCCTTGGCAGTAATCTTGACAGTAGAGAATCAGCAGCCCCTGATTTTGCATGGCCTCCAGGGTAAGAGGGACACTGCCCTGGCTGATGGACGTAGAGACAAACCAGAGGCCCAGAGGGTTAACTTCACCCAACCTGGATCTTCAGGATCATGATATCCCGGAGAGACACCCACAAACACCTAATGGGTGCAAGGTGATGTTACTGCAGGCCCCACCCTGGGCTTGAGCAGGAGCTTCTACCAGCAAGCCAGGCCTCAGCTCGGAAGGACCCCTGGACCACTGGCCAGTGGGCTGAAGCTACACGGTCCTACATGTCTCCTGCTGCTGACTTCATGGCTTTACCTGTTGAGTCATAGGTCAGCCCCTTTCTCCCAACATCAATGCTTCCCAGTGTAGGCCTCTGCCCTGTGACACAAGCCTGAGGTGCCCAGTAGAGGCCCCTTCAGTGACACACAGAATCATGCACACTTCTATATTACTACTAGCTCAGGAAAATAATAGCCAGGGGTTGGGCGCCAAGCTGTATGCAGCCCCATCTGGAACCAGACCATGGTTTTGGTGTCAGTGTTCCTCAATCTGGAGTCTCTGGTTGCCTCTGAGGATCACTCAACAAGCCTCCCTCACCAGCCCATCTGGGACATGTGAATGGAGAGCTCCCACCCAAGACCACCACTGCTGTGAGTAACCAAAGCTGCTGCAGGCTGTAGCCCTTGTCAACTTGCTACCCATTTCTGTAGATTCCCTCCCTTCGACTGCTGTAGACCCAGCACTGACCCAGAGGGCCCCAATCAGATGCTTGACCTCTCCCCGCAACCACGGACCTGAACTAGCCCTGCTTAGATCCTGCTTTGATAGAACTGACTGCCCTCTTGATCAGATGCAGGAGATAGGGGTAGGGCAGGATTTCCCTTCTGTCTACTGGTGTGGAAACTCAGCCTAAGTGCTGCTTGGCTTCCACACTGCTGTGTGCATCAGATTCACTCACCCATGCCTGGGCAGTATAGTTCTTTGCCATACTACAAGAAGCTCTGGACTTATGCCTTCTACAGGGGATTGTGCTTGGTGCTATACTTCTGGAACAAGCGCTACCACCACCTGGTGCCCTCCCTTCCTGCACCCTTGAGTTTCTGCACCTCTGGTGCTGCCCTGCTTTGGGGGTCCTGTGGACCCTGTCTGTCTGAGAGTCTACTTCCACCATTGTACAAGTCCCTGGAGGCAGAGAGTGGCTCCCCTTGGGGCAAGCCCAGCATCCATAGTGCCCAGGACACAGAGCCATTGTGACAGGCTTAGCAGCACTAAATGAACGAATGGGCCCAAACTCTCCTTAGACAGGGTTGGGTGACTGGAGCAACCTATGACCCCACTTGAAGGTCTCTAGTATACTATGGAAGACTGGAAAACTAAGACTGAGAAGCCTTGGAAACACAGGCCATTAAAAGGTACAGAGAGGAAGGCTGCAGATGTGGCTTAGTTGGTAGAGCACTTGCCTAGTGTGCATGAAGTCATGGGTTTAATCCTCACCACAGTATAAGCCAGACATGTGATCAGCACTTGGGAAGTAGAATCAGAAAGCTCAGAAGTTCAAGGCCAGCCTAGATTACATGAGATCCTGTCTCAAAGGAAAAAAATCAAAACAACAAAACAAAACCAATCCACCAACTAAATAAAAAAGACTCCCAGAAAAGAACAAACAAAAAAAAGGGGAGGGGGGAATACTGTAGATCGAGGCCTGGCTGGCTTCGAGTGCTCATGACCACCAGTCCACTACTAGGAAGCACTACATGGTGCAGGATGCACTGCAGAGGGTGAGATATTTCACAGAGGCCAGCCTGCACTGCTCCAGGATTAATTTCTACCCACAGCCACTGTTGGCAGCATGTGAGCCTCTTTGACAGGCTACTGGACCAAAAGCTGGCATGTTACCCAAGGGCAGCTATCCCAATGGCTGGGGTCCTACCTTGGCTCTCTAAAGGCCATGTTTCCCTTTAGGAACTCTGCACTGGGAAGCTCTGGCAGAGAAAGTGGCAACAGATGTAAGAAGGGAGAGTTGGGGTGGGTCAAAGGCATGCCACAGTTAGGGTAACACAGAGGGTCAGATGGGAGCAGCCCCAATGAATCCATCCCTAGGATGAAAGGGCACTGCAGGCTCCTGCAAGCCCTGCCTTGCATGTGGTGACTCTATCAGCCATGGCACACACAGTCCTTGGGAGCACTCATCAGGGCTGTGCTCCTTGCTCTCTGAGCTGATGATCCCTCTTCAGTGGTCCCAGCTGGGCAGTTCTAAGAGGTCACAGCTGCATTCAGGCTGCAGTTCACGGGTGTGGGGGTGTCACTCCCAGTCCAAGATAGGTAGAACGTTTGGGGATCCAGAAAAAAGCCATTTGCCATAAGGTCAATTTTGATGATAGAAGACTGACCCACACCAGTGGCAAGAATGGAGCTCCATCAGCCTGGCTGCTGTGAGTACTGTCCTCTAAGCTCAGTAATTACCATCTTGGAAGTTCAGCTCTTCCCCTGGCAAAAGAACTGGCCTGGCTGGGCCTGCTAAATGGCTGGGCCTGCTGGGTCATACTCCACCATGGACCCTGCCACCTGTTACAGGCAACTGTGCCTTAATTGCACTTGAATTCAGGGAGGGGATAGCACAGCTGTTCCAAACCTGCATATAAGATATTTATGATTTATAACAGTAGTAAAATTAGTTATGAAGTAACAACAAAATAATTTTATGGTTGGGGGAGGTCACCACAGCATGAGGAACTGTATTAAAAGGTCATAGCATTAAGAAGGTTGAGAACCACAGGGCTAGAGTATAAAGGATAGGGAAAACAAAGAGAGGGAGGGAATCCATTGATGTGGCTAAAGGGGACGCTCTCATCCCTGCTGGGTAAAGGTTTTCAGAGTGGCCAGTGCAGGAATAAGCACACATAGCCCTGTAACTAGCCCCTAACCTATTCTCTGAAAGAAAGTGCAATAAATTCATTGGATTTTTGGAGTGTACCTTGGCAGAACTGTGCCTCAGTTTGTCGTTGTGACCTCAGGAGAAGGAGTAGCTGTTGCTTATGTCTCTCTGGGAAGGCATTTCAGCAATACTAGCAGGTAAAGCTCTTGTGCTGCATGTCTCTGGCAGGGCTGAAATCAAGGTTCTAAGTGCTAGACCAGAGGTTACAGAATCCAAATCAGTAACCTGTAGGCTTGTATGTTGCTACTGAGCTAAGGACGAGGCTCAGTCTATGCCTTGCTCAGACTCACTCGCCCATTCTTATTCCCAAGAGGCTGGATAGTGAGGCAGGGAGCTGTTTCTGATGGTGTGTCACAGAGTTGGGGAGATACCTGGCAGTGTGAAGACTTGTTCTCAAATCCCCAGCACCCATGTAAAAAGTCAGGTGTGGCCACATGCCTACAACACCAGAGTGTGAGGGGTGGAGAGAGATCGGAGGAATGCTGGGGCATGCTGGTGACTAGCCTAGTTCCAGGTTCATGAGAGACTCTGCATCAAAAGATTAAGATGGAGCATGATGGAGGAGATTGGACATCCTCTTCTAGGGTCTATATCCATTTTACACACACACACACACACACACACACACACACAC
>JADRCD010207372.1:0-48906 GCA_019843815.1 Montemys delectorum
TTTTTTTTTTGTTTGTTTTGTTTTTTTGTGATGTCCAGAGATTCACAATCAAGTAATATAGAACCATCTGCTCAGCTTTTAAAAATGTAAATTCCTCAGTCTTACTAACTGAAGGCAGTACTAACCAAAAAAGGAAGCATTATTTTATATCCCACCAAGAAACAAAAGGTTGGCAGGTTGAGCTGCAAGCAGACACTCATCATAAGAGATTTACTTTTCTTTACTTATTCATTTATTCAAAGAGACGGTGTCTCTTTCCCAGGCCTGCTTAAAGTTCTTGGGTTCACTAGCTCTTCCTGCCTCAGCCCTTCCTGTAGCTAGCACTCCAGGTACATGCTACCATGACTAATTCTTTGCTTTTAATTTAATTAATTAATTTTTGTAAGAATATTTTTTTTTTGCTACCTTTGAATTTCCCAAATGAGTTCTGTTCTCTAAATCAGCTATGAGAATAAAAACGTAGAGGTGCTCCAGGATGACTCAGAATAAATGGGGAAAAGGAAACACCCAAACACAACAGGGCTGATACTGCAGGCGTGTGCTGCAGATGTTTCCATGGATAGAATATACAAATCAGATTCATTTACAAACTAACTCATCTTATAAACCAAACAAGAGTATGGTTATGGAACCTTGCTGTGCTAACTTTTGAGCTGAAATAGAGAGGGAAAAAATGCAACCCAACTCATTTATGCTGAGAAGTGCCAGTTCCCAATCTCTGTTTTAAACTTAGTTCTTTTTCTCTTTTAGGTTGATGCCCACCTATACAGACTCACTCCATATCCATCTGGTTCTCTTGGTGGGTAGGCCACACAAGTGTTTTATAAACAGTTGCCAATTTTACCTATCTACCCTGTACATAACAGGCATCTCCTTAAAACTTTAAATATATTCCTTAGCCAAAAAGGGAACCAAGGGGGCTGCTTTCTAGAAGTGAAAAGAATGTGAAGCTAAGAATTAGAAGTCTGTGGCCATGACTGGCAGAGGCTTTGGGATTTGAGGTGAGGACCATGGAGGTAAATAACCTATCCTTTGGGTCACCAAAGCTGTGCTTTGATACTAGGCTGAGTTATTCCAAGACCTGCCTTGATCGAGGCCAGACCTAGGAGTCCACTGGCTGTCAGCACTATCTGCCCCCTGGCTCTCTGTGGGTTCAGGTCTCTATTGTAGTATCTCAGGAACTGGCCAACAGGATCTGGGATGGAAGGGCTGCCTTTTGTTAGAACTATGCCAGGGATTTTGTTTTGTTTTGTTTTGTTTTGTTTTAATGTGCTTCTAAGATATCAGGGCATTAAACAGGAAACCTAGAAGGGATGTAAATAATCATTTTTGTCTCCAGGGGCCGCTGTAAGAGGTGTTTGTCTCAGAGTATGTTCTGCTCACACAAAATGAAGGAGGAAAATGGTTAAACTGCACTGTCAATTTGACTGGATTTGGAATGACCTAGAAGTTACACTTCCCTACATTTCCATAAGGCATTCCCAAAGATGTCCAACTTAGCAAACAAGAGTCATTTTGGATGCAGGCAGCACCATCCCATGAACAGAGAGGTCACAGGACTGAACAAAATAAAAGAAAGCAGGAGGCATGCAGAAGTGAGCCTGCCTTATTCCCTGTTCCTCTGCTCCCTGACTATGGACACAATATGCTCTATTACCTTACATTCCTACTGCCAAGCCTTCTTTGTCACAAAGGGCTGTATCTCCTGAAGCTGTGAGCCAAATAAATCCTTCCTTTAAGTTGCTCCTTCTGGGCACTTGTCATAGAACTGAGAAAAAATATTCAAACAATGAATGAGGTGGATGATGTCTTCCCCTTCCTTTTATGGTGGGATAGAAAGTTTGCAAACCTAAAATCATCCACACTCTGTCTGCCAATGAGTCTCCCTCTAGGCATAAATGGCTCCCATACTCAGGAGCCTTTCCATAAGACCCAGAGAACTGGGGGTGGGAGGGTCACTGACAGGTCACTGGCAAGTTGGTGGTACCATAAAGGCCTGGTGAAGCTCAATGAAATTATCAACACCCTGCCCCCGACATGCACTGATCTTAAAGAGAGCATTGGATAGGTAGGGGGCTTATAAATTAGGACAAGTCACTGGGTTCATAAGGAAATGATATGTAAGTTTTCAGCAAGTGTCCTGAAAAGAAAATCCTTGAGGAAGGTACTTAAGCCAGGAGGCTTAAACCACGGTTTAACTGTTCACCTGTTCACCATGTGAACAGTGTTTACTCCTTGCTATGTGCTTGACAGCCTGCCTTTGGCTTCTGTGCTTCTTCTTCCATCCCTGCCTCCTCCTCTTCCTTCCCCACTGCTTAATTCTTACTCCTTAAGATCCTGAAGGAATTTCTTAAAAGAGTCTCCCAAACACTTGATAAACAAACAAGTGAGAGTGAGAGTGAGTGTGTGTGTGTGTGTGTGTGTGTGTGTGTGTGTGTGTGTGTGTAAGAGAGAGGGGGGGGAATCTTTCCCAAACTTGTGATACAGAGACACTTATTAAATATAATTAAGCTATAGATGAGCTTGGGGGACCTATGGACTCCATGGAAGGCATGCAAAACTATGGGGTAGGGGTGCTTCCCTTCTACACATACATCCAGAATTTAAGATTTGCATTCAATTATCAGAGTTCAACATCTCCCAATACAGACATCTTAAAAAGAAAGAGCATTGGGTGGGTGGCATCAGCACGCACCTTTAATCCTTGCACTGAGGAAAGCAGAAGCAGTGAATCTCTGAGTTCAAGGCCAGCCTGGTCTACAGAGTGAATGCCAGGACAGCCAGGGGATCACAGAGAAACTCTTGCCTCAAAAACTAGAACAAGCAAACAAAAAGAAAGAAAGTAAGGAAAAGAAAGGAAAGGAAATTAAAAAAAAAAGAAAAGGAAAGAAAAGAAAAGAACATTAAGCCTCAAAAGACTAGCCCATGCCACCTTAACTATGTATACAAGAATATTCATAGTACAGCATGGGAGAACCTGGGTTCTGTAGCCACAGAGTTCAAATTTCTATTCTGACACTTCCAAGCTGTGTGATGAGACAAATGTCATAAAGTCTCTGAGCTATAGTTCTGACTGATGATGAAAATGGCCTCCATAGACCATAGGCTTGTGGGGCAATTACAGAAAACACAAGAAAGCAAATCACAATGTTTAAGGGAGTGGAAACTTCTCTCTGGGAGATAGAAGGAGGCAGTTCTAGGTTCAGTTGCAGAAAAGAAGCTGTTGTGTCTGGGAAATGCACCAGAGGCTTTGTGAAAGGTTCATATCCCTGTGCTACAATGACAACTGCTAAGTCCTCTGAGGAATCCATAAGAATAAGAAAATAGTCATCTTTGAGCATCCCAGTGTATTAAATCCCATTTATAGATTTTTATAGTGAAATGGCAAGCTTAATCAAAAAAAGATTCTATCCCCTACTTCTTCCCTTACTCTGCCTCACCTTGCAACATGTGACAAAAGAGGCCTGGCCATTTCAATCAAGTAAACTGTGAAACTGCCCTGCAAAGCAATAAGGTGCCCCAGGGCAGCCTTCATAACTAGGTGCCAGGGACCTGCTGCAAGACCCAATTGATCCTGTGTCAACAGCCAGCTTGCATTCACCTGGGCCACTTGGTTGCTTAACGTCAATGGGAAAGCTCTAGATCCTCTAGTGGCTGGGCCTACCAGCCCAGCTGCAATGATTCCAGGACAATCCTGACAAATTGGCTCTTACTTTACTGACCAGGACTCAGATCCAGAAAGATCGGGGCCCGGAGGAAATTGAGGCTGGAGTGCCTCATCCTTGACAGTTCCACTGCCAGGGGTAAAGTTGCTCCTTCCCCCAGGAAAAAGGAGCATTTGCCTTAGGAGCTGAGTGAGGTAGGGTGCTGAGGATGCATGCCAGCCTCTCTATAATTGACTGTGCCTTATGATCAAGAATGTAAGGCATGCTATCTCAAGACTTAACCATATTGAAGCAATGCTAGGATTTTTCTTTGTTTGCACAGAATTACCATTTTGGAAACTATAAATAGTGGGTATAGGTTTTTCTTTTAATCTCATTATGTAGACCAAAATGTGCCGCCTTTTCAGATGACACTAACCACTGTCCTTTGCTCACAAGGATGCTACCCAAATGACTTTTGAACATCTAGGCTTTCAACTGTAGAGTCCTTTTCATAAGTCTCACCCCTCAGCTACAGTAGCTAGCTGAGTATGGGGTGGGTGGCATCAGCACACACCTTTAATCCCTGCACTCAGGAAAGCAGAAGCAGCTTTCACAAAAGTAAAAGTCCAGGAAAGTGGAGACGTGTCTAGACTCAGCCAAAAGTGAGACTCTCAGAACAGTGGCAGCCTCTTATTAGCCACATAGACAATAGGACTGGAAACTCAGGGGCCAGATGTCTCAGAACTAAGACACAGGAGCCTCTACCAAGACAAATGCTACTCATAAGTTTGTATTCTCCAGTATGGATCCTTTGCCCTCCCTCTCACATGGACTGGCCCCAAGCTCTTCTCCCTTCCTCACTTGAGGTGTCAATCAGCAAACCAAGGTCAGCTTCCTAAATTTCACACTACAAAAGGAATATACTGACACCAACCAGAGATTATATACACAGTAGACTGAGGAGCACAAGTCCTGGGGGTATGGGTTCACTTCCTGGAGAGCCATTACTTCCCTGTGGGAAACTTCTGTGAATTACTATATTTTGACACCATTCCAGAATATCTGTTAGAATTCCTGAAGCAGATGGCCAGCACAAGCTTAGTGGCCTCAGAAGGCTGTGAGCTTTTTGCCCACCATTTCTGCTATGTGCTTGGTACTTAAATTCATGGCTACTTAAGGACATGATTGCCTTTCAAGGGTCAGTCAAACTTAACCACCCTACTCCTTTTATATTTGCAGTATGTGTGCACAATAGTTTTGTGGACCCAGAGACACCTGAGTCCTGAAACTGTGGTTAGTTTCAGATGCAAATTCAGATATCAGTTATTCCAGTTCCTTTTGTGACCAGCAAGAAGTAGCCCAGGCTCCCTGTTCCTAGCTCCTGGTTGGATAGAAGAGTCACATTTCTTCTGCATGGTCCCTTAAAGTCTTTCTACTTTACACGATTGACTTTCAAAGTACCATTTGGACAGTGCAGATGGACCCATGGGTTTAAACATTGCCTCTTTGCAGTTCAGTGTCCAAGTCCCTGGATCCAAATAGAGAGCACAGGCAAGCTTATATAGTTATTAAGATCTTATAGTTATTATATAGTTATTAAGATATAGTTATTAAGGGACAAGACATCAAGTGTGGAGAAACCTTACTGCAGAGAGATGGAGCTGAGTATCAGGGCAGCCAGGCTGCTCCCCAACAACAAGGGGCACAGTAAGTCAGTGATGACTCAGAACCAGCTCCCTTCAGCTGCCACAGGAGTCCCACACAGAGGACACAGAGTCTCTGAGGCCAGAGTTCTCAGGATGCGGATTCTGAGGCTGTCACCCATCATTTGTATGGTTCTGTTTTTATCTTCCCTTACCAGACTTTTTCACCTAGAACATTCTGATTCTTACAGAAGCAACTGACAGGCTTATGACGAGGCTTTACGAATTAGTAAGGAAACAAGATGTGGATAGTGGGATGTAGTGGGACGGTAAATACATTTTTATAGCTATTGTACCAGTGCTACCACTTGGCAAGCTCCAGGTGAGACAGTGACCTCCCTGGATGGCAGGAAAATCTGTCTATTTTCTTCTGCAGCCCCAGGATAATCTGATATATATGCTCAGACTCCATAAATGTGCTATGAATGGATGGAGGAAGGAGCCAAAGCAAACCCACAGCAAATAGGTACTGGACTATTTATACAGAGCGTTGGCAGGCTGTGGAAGCATCCAGAAGCTCCTTTTCATGTCCAGAGACAGAGGAGGAGGTCAACCAGTGGCACACTGCACAAGGAAGAAGCCAGCAATGTGAGGATGGACAAGGGGAAACACTTGTTGTGCCAAAGGAAAGATGGGGCCTTTTCCAGAAGGAAAAAGTGGGAAATGGAACATGGCCCACCTGTTTCTACCAGCTCAAGACTTCCCATGTTAGAGAAGGAAGCAGGAACCTCCCAAGAGGCCCTTTTATGAAAACCACAGCTAATGCTAATGTCCCCAGTAATCCTCTAGGGTAGACTCCTGGGCCTCCCTCTCCTATCCAGGAGCCTCTTCCTCCCCAACAAAAGTTTTAGTATGGCAGCAAAGTCACCCTGCCTCTCTGAACCTAGCCTTCAAGTCACAGCTCAAAGACCAGCCTGTGCCATGGCATGAGCACCTTGGGGATCTGTCCTCCTCGAGGTCTCAGGAAATGCTAGCAGCCACTAGAGACTATTGAAATCAGGGCTGTGTGACTGCAACTTTGAAAGCGGCACTGCCCAAAGTGCTCCCTTCTGTGCTGTGCTCCCCTCTTGCAGGACCAAGGCCCCGGCATAACAGCTCTACAACAGCACCAACCCTTATCCCAGATTCTAAGTCTACAAGTATTAAGCTGCCAGGGCCCCAGGGACTCTTTTTGCCAACTGACACACATGTAACATCTAACTGCCACTGCAATAGACTCTTCCCCTCCTGGTATGTGGAAGAGGAAGAGAGACTTCAGCTGGAAAAGGCAAAATTCTAACAGTCGCTTAAGATTTTAGACTTGATATTTTAATCTCCTTTGAAATGCCAAATAATATTAAAGGAGGGCATGCTATTTTTATGATGTTTCAGAAAGGGTCACAGACTAATGACAGGTTGAGAACATTGCCTGGAGGTTCTTGCCCTTGCTATGTGTATGCATTTCTGTTCTATTTATAGCTGACATCAGTTGCTGCGTTCCTACACAGTTATACATGGAAATACCACCAACCACAAATGAGAGGCACACGCAGCCCTTGAGGCTGCCTCCTTCTCTGAGATCTTGAACATTCTGAATTGTGCTAGTTGTTTCTCAGCAATAGCTGATAGGAGCTGATCAAACACATATGCCAGAACCCAAACCTCTTTTTGTCTTTACCCACAAGACCTCTTATTGGGCCCATCCTGGCTTCAGATCCCAGCCACTATCTACCCCCACCTACCCCCCATTTCTGAGACAGCAGTAGCAGGGTTCTCTGTAGCCACGGACATTTGTCAGCATGATTAGGTGAGGTTTAGCAGAAAAGCAATTTCTTACTGGGAAAATCATTTATCATGGACAGTCTGTCGAAAACAGTCTCATTGCAAACCCTTCCCTGGGAGAAAAGAACTGACAACTGGCACTAAGTAATCTACAGCTTGGCCATGGGGACTCATTCATCTTTTGCTTGCCCAGCCCAAGATGGGACGTGTTCAGCATAGAAGTATCAGGCATAGCTGCACCCAGGGGATTCCATGAAAAAGGTGATAAGCTCTGGCGACCATCCTGTACTTCAGGATGTACAATGAGAGACTGACTGTGTTCTCCATTTTACTCAGAGGTGGAATGGTACAAGTCACTAGGGGAGGTGCATCTTCCTCACTTCAAAATAGGCTCCCTTGGCACTTTCTGTTTAGTTTAAAAGCCAGACCTCTCTGTCTCGATGTGTAATTATGGAAAAGCTTATTGCTTTTTCATAATTCAACTTCCCCTTTGCCTGGGGCATTATTTTCTCTGCTAGACCATAGAACGTTGTTTATAGCATATTAGATAATTACAATGTGTGTGCTGTTTCCACTGACGCCAACACTCTGGAAACAGAATACTGGGCAATCTGAAGACCATGGAGACAGGGAGAAGCAGAGAGATTGTGGAGGAGAGAATTAGTTACAAATAGAAAAGGTAATATACTTTATTTATTATTGAATGTCTGCCTGAACCCAGGTTCTGGTTTATGGACTCAGTAAGTTCTAGAGGATGCTTGTGAGTTCCACGGCTCTATGGTTTTCAAATGTTGGCATCAGGCAGTGACTTGGAAGGAGCAGTCAGATGTAAATTATCACGTGAAGGATATACTTTCTTAAGACCAAATTCAGAGAGTCTTCTTCATAGATGTGTAGTTATTACCCTACCTCAGAGTTGCGCATGGTCATGAAACATTACTACACAAGTCTTGGATCAATTATAAATTACCAAGTTTGGTGCAGGAAAACTGCTCTCTGGTTGATTTCATTTTGTTGTCGTTTTTCAGAGATGCAAAATTCTAACTTTAAAAGAAATAATATGACCACAGCCGATGCTGTATGTAAAGACTAAAGTTCAAAGCATGAGCTCAATCTTACTTTTGAGTCTTGCTACCGCCTTAAAGGACTATGCCACTCCAACCTCTCTGTGCCTCCGTTCCCTCATCTTTAGAATACAGATGATATACCATTTTATCTTCCAGGCTGTCATGAGGCTCAAAAGAAGGGATATTTACAATAGACTCTTAGGAGAGAACATGCTACAAAGAAAGTATCTCTGAGATTTAGTGGGTGGCTATAAGTCATACTGAGTTGAATGTGTAGATCACAGGTATATAGATACCACTGACTCCTCCAAAGAAAGGTGCTTTTGTGTTTTACAGTGAATAAGAAGGGTGTGTTTTGGAAGGAACTTGAACAGCAATAATAACCATGGACAAGATAGAAAGTAAACCCATGTAGGAATAGCATGAAACTGTACAGGGTTAGATTAGTTTAGCTTTGGGATTCCTCAGCCAGTACTGTCTCTTTCACCACCCTCAACTGCACCATAGAATAATCATATTAAAATTTCATTATTTAATTAACCATGATTTGGTATGGGAACCCATTCCAAAGAATAGGCTTTATGGTGAGGTCCAACTCACAGGTAGCTAAGGAGAGTGATTTGAAAACTGACAGAAGCCCATCCTTTCTCTCTCATTGGTGTGCGTAATTTCTTGAGAGTGGGAAAGCATGACAGGCCCCGTTATGCAATGTGTGCACCACACTGCATATTTTTCAGATAAGAAGAAACATGTGCATTTTTACGTTCAGCCTGGAGTTATCCAGATTTGTTGGCACTGTTGACATTAAAAATCAGTCCATTGTCTTTTTCCCCCTAAGGGACTGGCACACAGGCTCCCAGGGGAGCAATGGTTGAAAATGAGACTGACATTGAAGGATATAAATCACCCAGCACTGCTGGGAGCTACCCAGCTTCTGCCTCTTTGGCTCCAGGCTCTTAAGTACAGGGGAAACCTGCCCTTCCTCCCATCCATTCCTGCAGAAGGATTCTGATCCAGGAACACCCCTGATGCTACCAGCACTGTATTTTCTGCCTTTGGAGAGTTATTAGATTTACTGATTCTCAGGATGAAACAGATGACCTCACTGTGCAATTGGATTACTTTTTAAATTTCTTCATTACCAAAGCTCAGCTACATCCACTACACCAAGCAACTCAGTTAGCACACTTGGATGGACGAGTCACCAAGACAGTCTTTCCTTAGACACCCAGGGATAGAGGAGCTGTGACTATTTTCTCCATTATTTCTCTGACACCCTATAAGTTCTGCAGTGCCTATGCAAAGGCGTGTTCCTGCCCTTTACCATTTATATATGTGGCCAGGGAAACAATACTTGGTGGACACATTTTAGGAGCATGAGTTAAAGTAAGTCTTCCCTAGTTAATCTGAGATCTGCTGCCACTGAACAAACAGAACATGAACATGAACATGAACATGAACATGAACATGAACATGAACAGTCACAGCCTGGGGTGAAGGCAGGACCATGCTTTCCCCTTGACTATGATTTCTGCTTTTTATATCATTGTTGTGTATACATGAACATGCATGTGAAGATGTGTATGACTGTGTATCTCTATGCATGTTTTTATCTATTAGATGGTACAGTGGAATCAGTTATCCCAACAGCTTCCAAAATAGCTCTCCCCAGGGCTGCTGGTGTTTCAGTTGGCCTTTTAGTTCTCTGTGTTAACTTTCCATTGCTGTAACAAAATTCCTGAGATAGACAACTTAATAAGGAGAAATATAGGGCTAACACAATGGTTTAGTGAATAAAGATGTCTTCTAGCAAGACTGAAGATCTGGATTCACTACCTGGGACCTGCAGTAGAAGGGAAAAACTGACTCTTACCTATTATCCTCTGACATACTACCACATGTGTGCTGCAACATACAAATGCCTCCATGCATACACATATGTACAACAACAACTAAATAAGCATACATTAAAACATTTTTTTCAAAGAAGAAATATTTATTTGGGTCATAGTTCCAGAAATGTCAGCTTTGTCTCTTGGTTCTGTCCCTTTCAGTCAGTAGCAGCTAGTACATCGTAGCAGAGACGCCTGAGGGAGGAGGTGTACTCACTTCATGGCTGCAGGGAAGCACATAGAGAGAGGAGGTACGGGGGTGTTCATAAATTCTTCAAAGGCCCTAAGACCCAATGCCTAAAGACTGACCACCTCCCAGTAGTGCCTCAGGCTGGCTACCAACTCTTTATCACGGCACTCAGACATTTTGGATTTTAACTCTAGCACTCCCAATACTTCTACAGAGAGTAACTAGGACTCAGGCCTTTTGAGAGAGAGCTGCCAGCTAGTAAACTCCACAACTTAGGAGTCTCTCTTATTTTTTCCCAATTTTTTTAACTGAAAGGCTCTTCTGTCCACAATGCTTCCAATGGAAACATCAATCTTCCATCAAAGACTAATGAGGCAGCCTCCCAAGTATTTTTCTTACCTTTACATTTCCCCCAGCCAGAACCAATAAGTTGTTTATCTTATAACAACTTATTGAGTTGTACCATACAATCCATGCACTAAAGTATATGGCTTAGTATATAGTTATCCCTAAAATGGATTGTAGAATTCTTTTCTTACCTTAAAAAGAAACTTAGTACCATTCCACTATCAACCCCTGCTATGCCTGCTAACACCATTCCTGAAGCCTTAAGCCAGAACTCATCTCTTCTTGTTTTCATGCAATCCCCTGTCCTTGATAGTATCAGTGGAGTCTTATGAATGATCTTGCCTGACTCTTTCACATTAGTATAGGGGCTTCTAGGTTCATTCATGCTGTGGAATAGGTGGAAACCTCATTACGTTTTTTTAAAAAAAGATTTATTTATTTATTGTTATATGTAAGTACACTGTAGTTGTCTTCAGACACACTAGAAGAGGGTGTCAGATCTCATTACGGATGGTTGTGAGCCACCGTGTGGTTGCTGGGATTTGAACTCAGGACCTTTGGTAAAGCAGTCAGTGCTCTTACCCACTGAGCCATCTCACCAGCCCTCATTACTTTTTATAGTAGTGTCACATTTCATTGCTTGGGTATATCACATTCTCATATTCCAATCAGCCATTTCTGGGTTTTGATGGCACTTCCCACCACTTAATTATTATGAGTAATTATAAACTCTTGGTACAAGTTCTGTACAGATGTATGCTTTCAGTGCTCTCAGGTAAAGTCTTGAATGGGAAAATTATTTTGGAGGAATGTTCCAGAGCTTTTATGCCACTATAATAGCAATACACAAGAATGGTGATCTGTCCATATCCTTGCGGGTGTTCGCTCTGATCTGTTTTACTGTAAGTCCTAGGAAATGTGAAATGGTATCTTGTATTTTTGATTTGCATTTTATTGATGACTAAGAACTGAATGTGGCTGATTGATTTTCCTTCATATGCTTGTTGGTTATGTTTGCATCTTCTTTGGAGAAAGAGCTATTCATCAGCTCTGTCCATTTTAAAATCAGGTTATCTTTTCATTGCTGAGAAAGAAAAGCTCTTTATGTAGCTTAGTACATTTATCATTAAATACATGTTCTGCAAACATTTTCTCTAGTTCTGTGGGCTGCAGCTTTTTCTTCATAGGATCCTTTGACACACAAAAGTTTTCACTCTTATTAATATATCTATTGTGGTGTTGTTGCTTCTGCTTATGGCATTATGTTGAAGGATTCATTGTCAAACCCAATGTTACAAAGGCTCAACCCTGTGTAACAGTTTTGTTCTGGAAGGGAGAACTCCAGTCTGCTGAGTTCACTTTGTTATGGTATAAGGTAAGGGTGTAAGTTTATTTACATGTAGATAGCCAAGCCATCACAGCACTGTGCATCCACAAGCTGTCCTTCACCCCACGGGAGGATCGTGTTATGCTTGTAGAAAATGTATCCAACTACAGTGATATGGGCTCACGTCTTGATTCTCAAGTTGATTTCACTGATACCTATGTCTAGAATGACTTTTAAAATCTGGAAAGTGTTTCATTCATCTGTCTGAAGTCAGAGTTCCAACCAAAGCACAAGGAGCCCTACAGTCTCGGGGTTCCTGACCTCGGCCACAGAGCAGCAGTTTGTGGGGATCATTGAGGGAGTCCTCAATCTTGAATGAGAAAAACTACATTCTTATTTTCATTATCCTTTAATGAAAATCTGTGGTGTTCCCTCTTTACAAAACAGAGACAACCAATGGAAACTACGAATGACTTTGATGACAGTAGAATCCCGTATCATTTATGGATAAAATTACTAATGTGACATAACTCTTCAAAGACATTAATGCTATTGATGAGTTGCATTGGTGTGTTATAAGTGTTGAAAGCTATTGATAAAAATGTCTTCACCAAGAATCAAGCATGCTGCATCATAAGTTTGTTTCTTAGATTCTTCTAACAGCATAGTTAGATAATTGTTTTCCTTGTAATCCAATGTTTATATGATACGTATATAGTTAAAAATACTCTAACATGGGAGCCATAAATTTTATTAGACTTCTGAAGGTATCCTGAACATACACAAAAGCACTGAAGAAATCTAGCTTTCCTCATTATCAGTTCTATCTTCTTCATATTTATCATCGATGAAATCATCACATTTATTTATTTGTCAGTTATGCATTCGTCTCCCATCTTGTACTAGAATATAAGGGCTGAAAGCTTCAAATAGTGCCTGGTACATAGTAGCTGTTCAATAAACATTGAGCTAAGTCATGAGTCATTTCTAAACAAAAGCTAAGCCATAGGCTTCATGAAAATAAAGATTAACAATACTAAACTACTGATGCATAATTCATTGTGAAAATGATTTCTTGTTGGTGTCATCATTTTCATCTAGTTTAACACCAATGTGCCCTGTGTCCAATAGTAAGAACCTAGTATTCCCCATGCTCACAAGTAAGAACGTATGATGCCATGTACCCAGCAGTAAATACATTGCATGTAGTAATAAATTATTGTCCATATTGATGGTTGAGGAAACCAAGGGTCAGAGAAGTTGACACTGACACAAGATCACTGAGCTAATGAATTACAAAGTGATGATCTGTGGCCAGTCTTCCTGCCCAAGAACCCATATTTCACTATAATAAGACATATCTCAAGGGGGAGAAATGAAATAGGAATGTTAGAGAAAGGGAAGAAAAATTTGCTTATTGTGCAATCAAAAAAGCTAAGATCCTGTGAAGTTAAAAAAAAAATGCTCTGGAATGCAGAGTTCAGCAGACATTTCCAACAGAATGTTCTTTCCACTGTCTGGTTTATGAACCATGGCAGAAAAACACCTGAGCAGAAACACAGCAGAACCAGGTGCTGCCAGGTCACTCCATGTGAGAAGAACCATGTTTATGCTACCATTGTCATCCAGATTAATAAACACCAGTGTGCCCCATTCCCAGAATAAGTACCTAGTGCTCCATGTGCCTAGTACCTTGTAGGCAGTAATAAATTATTATCCACATTGATAGTTGAGGAAACCAAATGTCAGAGGAGTTGACACCAATGCAAGATCACACCACTAATGAATTGCAAAGTGATGATCTACCTATCTGCATAGAAAAGCTTTGCAAGCACAGCGAATGCTAATAGACATTAACCACAGCCTGTTCACTCCTTTCCTGGGATCAGCATGCATCTCTAAATATTAGGACATAGCTTCATCCACGTGAGACATTAAGCATTCATTAAGCTGAATTCCAATTATCCCTGGTTAGAGGTCAGGTTACAAAGAGATAGTATGGCCCAATGACAGGCTTGATCTGCTTTTTTATTCCCTAGCTAAAGGTCTCAAGAGTTATCTGGCTTTGACCTTATCCAATCTTACAGTACAGAAGTTAAATTGGAGTAGAAAGACGGGTATTATCCTTTAAGGCTATTGAGGGTTACTGGAGAACCATCCATCAGAGAAACAAAGAAACAGGAAACAAAGAAACAAGTCTACAGAGAAACAAAGCACAGGAAATGTCCTCATCCCTTCAGAGTAGCAACAAATGGGTTGGTAGCAAAGAATCCCTGTGACAAGGATACTTTCTGCCTCCATAGCATACATTCAGGCTGTACTTTCCCCATCTCCTGCTTCAGACTCCCTTTACTGGTAATCCTGTCTATGGGTATATAGGGTTTAAAGGGCTGGATTAAGCCACATATGTTTCCAACAGTGAAGGTACTCACATGAACAAAACCTTGTGTTCAGGCATTGAAGTTCAGGAAACTGGGTTCCCCTCTTTTTCTGCTACTTGCATAAGTGGTAGAAGAAGCCAATTGCAGACTTCCCAGGAAAAGTCTATACATTGGCCTTGCTACATGTCTTACATAGATTGGTATAGCTTTGTCTCAAAGGAAGCTCCAATCTTTGCCTTCCACTTCTGGAAGGCCATAACTGACAACAAAGCATCTTCCCCTGGGGTGCTGGGCCAACCCAATGGTCACGGTCTGATTCAGGATGAGGGATGAATACACTGGAAGGTTTAACAGTGTGTCTTGGGAAACCAGGTGGAGACTGAGGTCAGCTAGCCATGGATATAAACACCCAGATTTACACGATCAAGCCTAGCAGAGTTGAGCTCTCAGGCTGACCTGGGCTTCCAGACTGCATGTATGAATGGCATGTGGTCACACAGGAATAACGGAGGTGCCATGCTTGATGTGTAGAACCTTCCTAGGCTCTGCCCTGTGCACCTCTTCCCCTTGGCCAATCAAATCTTACTTCTTCCCCTGTAATAAACTGTCAACATGAATACAATTACTTTTGTGAATTCTGGGGTCCCTTGGAGTGAATTATTAGTGAAAGTGGTTTGGGGCATGCCCTCTCACCCTAACTTGCACTTAAGGTAAAAAGTTGAGAATAGTTTAGCTGCTCGACTTACCCCTACCTGCTTCTACATTAGATAATCCTACCCAATAGCTTTGGACCCAGTGCTAGCCTGCCTGCATTCCTCCTCAAAGGCTCCCTAAATTCCTGGAGCCCAGAAGGCAGACTCTCTTTTAGACTCCAAAGTGCTTCTCCAGCTACTTGTTAGCCAATCCCAAGGTCAGAAATGTTTTCCATCAAAAATCAGAAAACAGGGTCTATGAATCTAACTCCATAACTAAAGCAAAGGTATGCAAAATCATCCCACACTCTCAGCTGGATCTGGGTTTTTCCTGGCTCAGTCTCATTTTGTGAAACAACTGTATCATTTGATATCTGTTCCAGTTTGTGAGTCATGTATGAGTAGAGATTTGCCATTTCAGAAGCCTGGTAGTCTCCACTGCCCCATGTGATCACTGTAACCACTTTCTAATATGTACTGCTTCATTTCCTAATTTTTGTCCCTTTATACCTTTCCCTAACAAAACCAGTTGAAAGCTTACAAAAAAATTAGGAAAAAAAAAAAAAAGACAACGCTAATGACATCTAATGTCCTCAGCTACCCTTGTGCTTAGTCCTGTGCTAAGAGCTTTCACGTGCATCATTATTTCTATCCCTTGTCACCACAGTCACTCCATTTTACAAAGGGAAAAGCTTACATCTTCACAAGGTTAACTAGTTTGTTCAGGGATGCACAACACAAAGCAGGAGAGCAGAACTCAACCAGGAAAGGGCTCAGTCCTGCTGCGAACGCACTAGGCATCTTCTGCACTCATCTTCACTTCTGCACGGAGCCTCCCAGCATAGCTCTTGGCTCCTCAGTGGAGAGCAGCACCGAGAAACCAATTGGAATGCATGATACTGTGCCTACCAGTCCAAAGAGAAAGAGTCTGGAAAGCCATTCCTACTTGAGAAGAGCCGGGCTCCCTGACCTGCCAGGATACAGCTCTCTCAGGCCTGTCTGTCACGGTTCCATGCACTCATCCCGGAGGAGTCTCCTTCTTCCAGAACACTGGTCACCCCTGCCTCCTTCCTACTGCCTCTCCTTCCCCACACCAATTAAACTGTCACAGCTGGCTGGCTTGGAGACAGGTGAGGACAGGAAGGAATCTGGAAGAGGCGGGGAAATTCGTGGAAGAGGGGGCCTCTCAGCCCCAGCTGCTCTTCTGCTTCCTGTCAAACTGGTCTGAAGCCTTGTGGATGAACCAACAGGCGTCCCCAGTGACTCCCCAAACCTGACTCTTTCTCTATCAGGGTGGTTGGTAGATGCAGCTACATAGAGAAATGGCAGCTGTTTGTATCTGTTTGTACCCAGTGGTGCCTGGGTCTTGGCATAGCACATGGATCCCAGGTGATATGACCAGCTGCTAATTGCCTGCACCGCCAAATCACAGCCAAAGGAGGATCTTTACTTCTAGTAATGTAGAAGCTCACAACCAGGAGAGAAGCAGAAAGCAAAGAGATCTCAGACTAGCCCAGCAATATGTACCCTTTGACTCTTCTTGCCTATGCTGACTAAGGCAGTAGGGAAAGTTAGAAAACCCAAGACCTCCCTTACTTGGTTTTATGAACAGTCTCTGCGTGGCCCAGATTCCAATGCATTAGGCTACAAAAGCAGAGAGAATGACACTTGGACTTAGTCTGCAGGTAGAAAGGACAAGGGTTGCCAATAGATCTTTGTTCAACTTTTAAGTTCAAAGACTCTGGGACCTCCAGGATCTTTACGGTAGAAAAAAAACTGCAGTAAACTAGCAAGAGAAACATGCTGAGAGGGAGGAAGCCCTCAGCATGGGATCCATGGATGAAGGTTAGGGTCCTTGGCCAATAAATATTTCTGTTTGCATCCAATTCCCAAAGAAGGATGTGCTTGTCCTGCAAACGGTCATGTGCATTCTACATGAGAAGCTATGCGCACTGCCATCTATGCTTCCACTTGCTGCAGGGCTGACTGAAACTCTCTTGTGCCTCCTCCAAGCCTCTGTATGTGCATGCACACAGATGTACAGCCTCCTGTCCTACTTCTCCAGCCTCATCCATAACCGATAACATATTGTATTTGAAGGCCCCAGCAGGCTGCGTAGCTGCCTGGCAAGTGTCTCAATTATTGATGTAGATCTTTACAGAACTTGCTTGATTATTCTTGCCTGTGCTATTATGGAGAGAGCATGGCCCTTAATGCACTCCTGGCTCACTTCCCCCTGCTGCTAGAGGAAAAGCACAGGTGGAGACTCCTAATTGCATTCATGGTCTTTTCACCTTTCTCTGCATTCTGTCTCTGCAGTTCCTCGGGACATCAAGATCAAGTGTATCTCAAAATCTCTGCATCTTCTGGCAATGGGTGAGGGTGGAAGTTATAGCAAGCCATCCACTTGTGTTCCATCATGGTGTGGACTCAGGATACAGGGCAGAGTGTTCTCAGGAAGTTGAATCCCAATACTAAACGACTTGTACCCTTGCCTATGACTTGTTCCTGTGTGTAACAACAGGTAAAAGGAAGCTTGGGTATTTTCCATGCAGAAACCAGCCTGACAGAACGGCTGTATGGAAGTCAGAGATGGCATAAGATTATCATCTTTTTTTTTTTTTTCTAGTTCTGAAAATATCTGAGTCCCGGCTCCATGTTCAAAGTCTGTTGCTACGCTAACCTGAACTGCCAAGTTTCCATGCAAAATCCAGAAGTACAGTGACTGAAGTGAAGCCTGCATTGGGTACCATATCTGGGGAGAAATTTCCCAGACACACTTCCATTGTTTTTGAAGGGACAACAGCCTAAGAATTACCAGGAAATATTAAATGCAATACTCAGAAAATCGTTATTTTTAGGCTGATTAAAACTGTGGTCAGGATTTATGTATGCCAATCTGTACTTTCTATCTATTTTGTTAGAAATGAAGCCAACCTTTGTATAATGTGCCCATTTAGCAAAATAAGGCAGAAAAGTCTCCAGCGATCATTGACACTTACATATTTAGTATCATTAAGTCTGTTCTGGTCAAGATAATGCCCTAGCAGAATAGACAGATTTGGGCTTCTCATAAAGAATTTGACAATTGAAGGGGGTTATGCTCGTTTCCATTTATGTCCTGGAAAATACTCCCTTGTGACTTAGCAACCATGTTTAAAAAGCCCTTGCAGTCCTTAAACAAACAAAGGAGTATGTTTATGGGGTTCTAAAGATGTTATTTTCAGAGATGACGTAGGGGTTATGATATGTAGCTTTGGAGCTTTACAGTAAGTTGTAGCTGATTTATTACAATAGCACACAGTTCTTGGGAATTTAATTAAGCACTGTTTGAAAATGTGCTTTATGAGAAATAATCCCTGGGCACATAGAGACCAAAGTTTCTCCATCTTGGAGGGAGAAAGGGACCTTTTGGGGAATGAAGGAGCAAGAGTTAAGAAAATTTCCTGGCACCCCTGGAGCTGAGCTAATTCAAGAACAGAAAGAGAGAGTTTAGAGTAGAGGCTGAAACCAAGATCTGGCCTGCAGAGGTGTTTTGCTTGGCTTGCTGGGCACCGGGAGAGTTTTATGGCAGTGGCCAGTATTTTTAAATTGGAGATTCAATTTGTAAGGCCAGTTTTCTCCTTTCCCTTTGAAGAATCACAAGATCTGATCACATGAGTTTTTTTCTGCATGGGAATAATTAGCAGCAATTGGGTCTACTTTAGAAGACACCCAAGACCCCAGTACCTCATATTCCTCATCAGATCTACTCCATCCATTTCTAAGAGCTCCTAGTAATGTATGTAAGAACTTGAAAACTCATAAAGTCTCATGAAAACTTTTCATTATGGCATATACTTCTGGTAATTAATCTTAATTGTCAACCTGATGAGGTCTAGAATCATCTCTGGGCCTGCTGTTGAGTATTATCCAAATTAGGTTAACTGAAATACGAAAACCCACTGTGACTGTGACCATTCCTTTGGTTGGGCATCTAGACTATAACATGAGGAAAGAAGATGGGCACTTGTGTTCACAGTCCTCTGCTTCTTAATTGTGGATATGATGTGACCAACTGCTTTCAAGCTCCTCTGGTGACTTCTCTGCCATGATCGACTGTATCATGGACTTGTGAGCAGAGATCAACCTGTTTCACCTTGAGTCATTTTTTTTTCAGGGTACCTTACTGCAATAGGGAAAGAAGTGAAGACACCTCCTAATCCAGGAAGACTCCTTTCCATATACAGAGAGTACAAAGCACATGTTTGCCTAAGAATCAGCAAAACAACAGGATGGTTGGGTTTTCTTAAAATATTGGTGCATACGCCAAGCTACTGATTTTTAATGTTGGGTTGCTGCAGTCACTACATCATGAAGTCAAGTCACAAGTCAAAGCTGGAGGCAGAGACAGGCAGATCTCTGAGTTCAAGGCCAAAGAGGGTTCCAGGACAGCCAGGGCTACAAAGAGAATCCCTCAAAAAAACAAAACAAAAAACGAGCTGTAAATGGAATACTTGCTTTGTCTTATTTGTTATAACTATGACATTGGGATAAGTATGCCATATGACATCTTCTCAGTGATTGTTTGTTTAACCATGAAACCTCTAGAAGGGTGGAAAGGACAGGGTAGATAAAACACAGCCAACTTTTCTATCAGACATGGCAGGCTCATATTTCTAAAAGCCTAAGTATATTCTAATATTCATTCCCTTAATATCAGATAGAAGAAATAATGACAAATAAGTAGATATAATACTGATAATTAATATAACTTTGATTGATTACCCTTGATTCATATAGAGGTAATAGTAAATATAACTTTTAATATTTTTTATGAAAAGGAAGAGTCTGAAAGACAAGAGCACCTAGAATCTAGGAGCATCACCAGGGGATGTTGGATAAATACTAAGACAAATGCCATGGCTTGAATGTGGAGGTCAGATGACAATTTATGGGAGTTGATTCCCTCTTTGAAACACGTACATCCTGGGAATCAAACTCAGGTCATCAAGCTTGGTAGCAAGCATCTTTACTTGATAAGTCAACTCACCAGCCCTCTTCTAATTTTTGAAAGAGGTTCATGTAGCCTAGGATGGTCTGGAACTTACTATGTCAATGAGGCTGGTCATGAACTTCTGCTCTTCTTGTCTCTACCTTGCAAGGACTAGGCTTACAGCCATGCACCACCATTGTCTGTCTAAAGCCAATCACTGCTCTTAGAAGAGTAATTTCAAGACAGGGTTTTGCTTCATTTACTGAAAATAAAAATCATGAGACCAATGTGCAGACCATAGTAAGAGTCCCCTCAGGAATTTTTGGAGGAATTTCTGTCTTCTCAATTGGAAAAATCCCGAGAGCCAAACATTCCATTGTAAGGGGATGTCTTTCAGCTTATCAGCCTCCAGTATTTAGTGTCAGTGGAATAGCAATTGGAATATATCACCTTATAAAATCTCTCTGTTAGTCTGTTTGAGCCCATTGAAGTTTGGACTGCCTCTTACAAAATATATACAATTTAAACATCATGATGAGAAAAATCTGGACTTAGTCATGGTAGTCAGTATTTTCCAGTATCAAACATGATTGTTACTCAATAGATTAATTGAATGATATGTTTAAGTTCATATGTACATAGATCCCATCCTGTCTGGTACTGTGATGAGATTAAAACAAATGCTCCTATGCTATATCCTACTCTATTGAAATTATTCACTACTACCCTTAATATGTGTACAAATACATGTACACACACACATAGACACACGTACACACATACACAAAACTTCCTACCTCCCAAATTTTCTTGAAAAATGACATACGCATCAAAAAGTCCCAAGGGCATTCTTACTGCAGAGGATTCTATTTTTATATCACAAATGACTCATCACTGCTCAGGGTCTTGCCAAAGTGACCATCTTTCAAGTTATCATGACAGAGTACAAAGGGTAAAGGACAAGAGAGAGGTCACATGTCCTGCAGCTCATAAATCCCAAAATGAAGCCATAACATCTGCTGCCACCTAGTGCCACCCTGGCTGGCTATGTTGTCACGAGCACTGCCCTTCTGTTTGGTTTGCAGCATTCTAAGCCAGTTTGCCTCCAGCTGGATCCCACTCTGGCTTTCAGCAATTCATAAATGCATTTTTGCTGTGATTTTGGGACAGTACTAGGGCTAAGATGTGACTGGGGAGAAACCCAGAAGCCTGTGCCATAAACTCAGAGTTAACTACAAAATACCTGAGTGAGTTTGGAATCTAGAAGAGGATACATTCTTTTACTTGTCCTCAAAGAAAACAATCTCTTAAGAGTTGCCAAAGTGCTAAGAGTGTGCTGGGTCATCCAAAACATTCCTTTTAAATCTTGGAGAATGGTGAGGAGGGCAGAAAAATGTCCACTCTAATTCTGAAAGGTGGGGAAATGTGGATTTATAGGCATAGTTAAAAGATAGGATTTTCATGAGGAAAACAAATGAGCCATTGGGCACAGTGTTCTCAAAAGTAATGCCTAGAAAATGCCAAAGAGTTGACACCATGGGCCCAGCCTTGTCAGCTTTCCACAACATGCCAACTTCTCCAACTCTGAAATGAGGTTAAGGGGTAGGCAGGGGAAAGCAGAAAGAAAAGAAAGACAGGTGGACATACTGGAGTAGATAGAGGAGAAAGGAAGGAAGGAGGGAAGGAAGGAGGGAAGGAAAGAGGGAAGAAAGGAAGGGAGGAAGGGAGGGAGGGAGGGAGAGAGAGAGTTTAACAGAGGGAGAGAGGAAAAGAAAGGAGAGGGAGATGGAATGGAGGGAGGGAGGGAGGGAGGGAGGGAGGGAGGGAAGAGGAGACAGAGAGAGAGAAAGAGAGTAGGGGAATCAAAGAGCTTAAGACTCCTTGCCAGTGAAGACAAAGCTAACTGGCCCCAAAATCCTTCTGTCTGGGTTTAATCTTTTTCCACCTGGGATTATCTCTACTTTCTCCTGGCACAAAAGTCTATACTTCGATGAAGACCTAAGAGTCTTGAATTGGCACCAAAAGTCAATATGCTTTTTTGTTTTTAAGAAGGTAGTAAATCATAAGACATCTTTGCTCATGGCTTAAATTTGGTAGAAAAGACACAAAAGATCAAGGAGAAGGGCATAACCTCAAAGGATTTAATTTCTGACTATAGTACTTTCTTTGTCTGGTTCGGTGATCTTGAGCGGGTGACTTTTAACCTCTAGTCTCATCTAAAAGGTAGAAGAAGAAACTCTGAGAGACAAAGGAATTCAACCTGATGTCATACAACCGAAGAACAGACCTGGTCCTTTACACCTACCCATGCAGAAGTAAAAGCATGGAAAGAAGTTGTCTCTGCCCCCTGTACCTTCACCACCCATATTTTCTGCCAGGTTTACCTGCAATTAAAGGAGAGGATGCTGAGGCACAGAGATTAATGGTACGAAGGGATTTTTAAGATGTGACAACATATTTTCCTTATATTCAAGGAAATTGGTTCAAGGGGTCCCTATGAATACCAAAACCCATGTACCTTCAAGTTGCTTATTTGAAACAATGACACATTCTCATATAACTTAGATATATCCTTCCTTATACTTTACATTATCTCTAGATTATAAATAATAGTTAATACAATGTCAGTGTTATACTAGTAGTAACTGTTGCATAGAGAGTAATGAAAACAAAATATATCTGTGTATGATCTGTAAAATTGGGATCTACTTAGACAATATTTTCAAACCATAGTTGGTTTAATCCTCAGATATAAAAGGGAACTCTATTCCCAAGTTGTCTTTGTTATCAAACCCAAAAGGTCTGTCTCATTCATTACTCTTACTCCCAACAGAGTCCCCTTTACTTTCTAATAAGCTGCCCAAGGAACATTCATACTCTTTGACACTTGAAGATGCCATCTCATTATGGTACCCAGGGCACCATTTGCACAGTGAAGGATGTGTGAGGACAGAGACTGTCTTAGTGCTATGGAAGGTAGAGGAAGAACACTTGAGAAAAAATAAAGTCAATCTAGTGTTATGTAACCAAAGAAGAGACCCTGTGCTTTAAATCCATCCACATGGAAGCAGATAGGTAAAGAATGTGCCTTCTTTATCCCTCTGTATTCTCTCTCCCTGTCTTTGCTACCAAGTTTATTCCTACTAATGAGAATGGCAACATGAAAAACTAGGTGATATAGAAAGACTGGGTCAATGCTCCTTAGACATCACAGAATTCAAAGGAGTCATGAGAGGCTAGATTCTGAAAGGAAAAAAAGTCTCCCATTGGGAACTATTTATGGCATCTACCCTGAAGGCAGCCCATCTCCATCTCTCAGTAGCTCAGCTCCTCTACCATTTGACGCTCTATTCTTTCAACAGCTGTTGGCTCTCCTGTTGTGTTCCCCCTCACAGATGTGCAGTGCTGTTCTGAACACTCTGCCCTTGAACTTTCCCTACCCATAATTTTCCAAACCAAAGCCTGGCAATAAAAATGTCACTGAAGGATGGTGAAAACTGTGGGGGGGGGGGGAGTATCTTTAAAAAGAGGAGAAGAAAGAGATGCTTCACATACATTGTGATTTGTGTTGACTTCTTCAACAAAGGTTAAGTGCATGCCATGCTTTCTCAAATAGAGCAAGAAGGTAGAATGCTAGAGCTAATTATTCAGAACACTACCTACAAAGACCCTGATCCATTAAAGGAAGTTAACAGCGAAGATATGTCCAGACGCTTTCTCCCTATGCCCTGACACTGGTTGGTCATGCTGAAAGGCTACATAATGGTGAAAAGGAAAGCTACTACCTATCACTAGGGAACCCATCCCTTCCAAGTGGTTGGCCAAGTGGTTGGACACATTGGAGACACCAAGTCAACATCTGTGCACAGTGACTTAGAACAGAAATAATGAAAGAAAGAGGCTACTTTTTTAAAACTCATTTTTATACCTTCCAACAAACCTTTTTTTTGGGGGGGGCACTTTTCCTATACTCTGTTGGTTTAATAGTGCTTGCTATATATGTGAATTTCACACAAAAAAGTGCTAAACTGTAAAAGATTAATCCTTGGAGCTCTCTAAAGGATAAAAGAATGTATTCAATTAAGAGGAAAAGGCATCTCTACTACCTGCTTCAGTGTGCCAAATAAAACGCACAGCAAAGCAGGTTGGGGTGGGTAAGAAACTCAGTCCTTTGAAAGCATCTGCTGGGTATGAGGACTCTTGAGGAACAACCATCAACTTCCCTGTGATCCACAGCAAATGTAGGGGGCAGTGTGGTGATGGAGCACTCTCAAGAGTTATCCACTGTAGACGTGGCTCTCAGGATGAGAGTGGGGGATAGAGAAGACAAAGGGAAGAAGGCAGAGGCCATGACAAGGCCAGCCAAAGCAGCTCCCATTCTTACATCTGCACCAAGCTCTTTCTAAAACTTTTCCAGTCTGGAGGCTTCTTCCTTGACATTTGCAAGTGACACTGGGGGTTGGGGAAACTGGTGACAACTTAGAGTGAGATTTTGGCTTCAGGACTTGTTAGCTATATGGTTTGACACAAATTTTAGAGTTCCAGACTTCTAGTTAGTAAAGTGGGAATTATAAAGCTCGACCTAGGGTATTAGAAGAAGCTATTAATATTATCTGTAATGTGCTTAGTACTCTAATTCACAGGCAGCCCAACAATGGGGACACAAATTCCCTCTAGTCTTTTGTTATTATTCAAATTTGCGTGGAAGTATGTGTGGTTCCATAGATATGTCTGTGTAGGTGTATGCACGCAGATGTGTGTGCATTTGTGTGCACAGCATATGGCAGCTAGAGGTTGTATATCTTGTGCATAAATGTTCTACAGGATATTTTATGTATTATATGTGTCTGTAGTGTACATGGCAATACTATGTGAAATGTAAGATCTGCATATGGACGATGGAACCAACCACTCAAGTGTCATGCCAATGAAAATATCAAATAAATCTTGAACAGTGAAAAAAAAAAAAAGAAAAGAAAATCAGGTATGTTTTTCAATTGTTTTCCACTTTCCTTTTTGAGACAGAATGAGTCACTAACTTGGTGTTCAAAGAGGTGACTAGGATGCTAGGGACCCACCTGTCTCACCTACCACCTAGCACTGGGGCTGCAGATGCACTGTACCCCACTCAGTTTTGCATTGCTGCTGACCATCTGAGCTCAGGGCCTCATGCTTTTGTGGCAAGCATTTTACTGACTGAGCCATCTTCTAATCCCCTGGGTTTCTTTGGAAAGAAATATATCAGATGAAAGAGGAGTTATCAGTGGAGATACGAAGAGGAATGAAAGGTAAAACTGTAAAATAATAACAGGTTTGGATAAGACTCTGGATTTCTGAATTATAATAACAGCATCACTTGTGTTTCCAGAGACTATGGAAACAATCAGGTCAGTTTCTATTGCAAATTTATGTATAATTATCTGCAACCATGTTTAACTATAAGAACAGTCACTACCTGGAAAGGATTTAAGATTTTCACATTGAAGCTGTGAAAGTGAATAAATGAATGAATGAATGAATTTAAAATGAACAAATTGAAATTTATGAAGATGGAGAAGTAGTCATTCCCTCACAATGGAGCACTTGGATAGGATACGCTACAAAGTTTGTGCTAGGGTTCTACAGGCCAAATGTCCAACTTGTTAAAGTGGCAGGCCTTAAACCAGAAGCCAAGAGCAAAAGCTGGCAAGGCCAGAAAAGGTAGCCCCAACTGTGTACCAGTCACTTTGGTGCAGATAGAGTCATTAAGGAAGATTTTTAACAATGCATAACCTTTCTGCTTCCCTCTGCTAACAGCAGGTGGTATGCCTTTCAGAATGGAGGCTGCTTTGAAGTCGCCAGTGAGCAGGACCTGACCTTCAGTTCCAGTATATGCAGCATTAAATATTCATAATCCACGTAACTGAAGCATAAGAAGGAGCAGCATTTAAGCATGAATCAAAGGAATAAATATCTCCCCACATGTGAGTCATTCTTTCCCAGAATACCACTGGAGAAATGCAGATGCACGGAGCTTTGAGAGCAGCTGTCTCTACCAACTTTCTTTTAAAATTATGGAAGGAAGCAGCAGGGACTGCTGCCTTATGCCATCCATGAACCCTGCTCCCCTCCCCCCAATGCTGGCATTATAAGGTCTCCTCACCCCTAATATATTCAGTAAGTACTTGGTCTGGTGTCAAGGAGAGGAGAGGAGCAAGCAACAGTGACATTAACATTCATAGGACATTGAAGGAGGCATTTGACTTGATTGTGCAATTTCAAAAACTATTTAGTATGCGTGTATGTGTGTGTACATATGTTTGCATGTGTCATATGTGTGCGTGTATGGTAACAAATATGCCACAGTACAGGTATGGGGGTCAGAAGAAAACTTTCAGAAGCATGTTCTCTCCTCCCAACATGTTGAGACAGAGTTTCTCTTGTTTCTGATGTTGTGCCCAACTGACCCATGTGCTTCTAAAGGATTCTCCTGTCTCTGCCTCCCATCTCACTACATGAATGCTAGTTTTATAGAAGCACATCACCACTTCCGCCTTTTAAAATGTGGGTTCCAGCAATTAAATTCCAGTTGTTAGGCTTATGTAGTAGATGCTTCTATCCGCTGCGACCCTGGTTATACATTTTTTAAAAAGTCATTGCATTACAGAAATCAGGGTCCATAGGAGAAGGAGTACCTGCAGAGTCAGAGTCAGAATTAGGAAGTGGGGAATTTGGAGAACATGGATCTTTGAAGGGATAAGATTTCAGGTCTCCTGAAGGCATTGATATTACAGGCATCTCAACCAAGTCTTGGCTATAATGTCCCCCTTTGTTAGACTCTTTCTAGTGTCTTTCCCTGGGATGATGATGCACCATTTGAGCCCATTTTAATCTGATTCTCTATCTGTAGGCTCCAGGACAATCTTTCTCAGATAGATGGTAATCACTGCAGATGACCCAAATGATTCTTCCCATAGAGATGACACAAGGAAAATAAAACCCAAAGGTGGGCTTCTCAAACACCTCATTGAAAAAGATCCACTTGGGGAATCTGTCTGTCTTGGACTGAGAACTGAAAAGCAAAGATATGTGGGATTACCAGAGTTGAGTGAATTTTGAAAGGGGAAGGACATCACCAATTACAATTACACCTACCAATAGGAAAGTTAACCTGAACTTTCTTGCCTGAACTCTCTGCTGACTCACTGAGTTAGAATAAGCATCTGCTCTGCTTGCCTGTGTGCACAGTCTAAATCGGCCTCTCCGACATCAACTGGCCAAGTCAATCCCTAGGACCTGTTTCATATGGCTATCTGTACCCTTTGCAGTTCTCTCTATGTATGTGGTGTATGCATGTGTGATACATGTGCAAACAGAGATCAAGAGAGAATGTCAGGTGTCCTGCTTTCTCACCCTCTGACTTATTCCTTTAAGGCAGAGTCTCTCACCAAGCCCAGAGCTAAGATGGCTGCCAAGCAAGCCCAGTGGTCCTCCTGTCTCCAACCCCACAAAGCTTGGAAGTTACAGACCATGCCCACCTTTTCAAAAATGCCTTGGTGACTTGATCTTGGGTCCTCATAAGCATCAGTAGATGCTATTACACTGGTGACTTGATCTTGGGTCCTCATAAGCGCCAATAGATGCTATTATGCTGGTGACTTGATCTTGGGTCCTCATAAGCATCAGTAGATGCTACTACTCACCAGGTCATCTCCCCAATCCCAATCCCTCTTTGTACTGCCCAAAGGGCCAAGTGTGGAAAGCTTTGCATCTTGAGTTTCTGTAACTAGGAGACTTCCAATCTACCAAGTAGGTGAAGACAGTTCGAATTAAGTACAATAAGAGAATCATTTTGCAAACCATGTCAATCTAGCAAGGATCACTCCAATTTATTTGCAGAGGGTTAACATAATGCAAATTCATCTCTAGAATACCAGGTATTTTTCTCAGGGCAATGACTTGTTAGAATTTTTAAGAGAACTTTAACCTGCTTTCCAAGATGGCCAGCCAAGCCATTTCTATCAAGCCAGAAGTAGTTATAAATGAAAAAGGTAGACTTCAAGAATTTGCCTTCTACTTTCTCACCCTAGTTCCATGTGTAGTTTATATGTTGAGTTTCATCTCATCTCATTCACTAAACTTGATTGCAATTTGATTAATGGATTACATTTGGTGTTCTGACTATGGCCTTCTAGACTTATCATAAAGGTAACATTATAGATTTTACTTTAATTCATTTCTTTAAACTATGCATGCTTGCTCAACCTGAGTGGGAAGATGGAAGATTCTCAGTGTAAGCTGCTCACTGGCTTCTCCACAAGTCAAAGTTTCTTAAGCTATGGTCTCAGGGCCAGATGAAGAAGCAGACATGAATGAAGAGTTATGTATGTAGCGACAGGTATTCTGCTAAACAAAGTCTGTTACAAAAAACAAAACAAACCAACCAACAAACAAAAAACCACACAGTTTGCCTAGTTTAAGTGGAAAGGCTGAATCCATGCTAAGGCTTGGCCAGTCCTCATAGAGAATGAAGACAATCTCATCTTTAAGATTACTGGTATTTTTTACTGGGGAAACTTAAACCAGCACTGAAGATCAGCCTTGGCACAGACTCTTTGAATGACTCTAAGAGAACCAGAATCACCAAGGGTTTCAAGAATCAGCTTCATAAAGACTAAGCAATTTCAGGACTAAGCCCAAAGGACTGGAGAAGGCTGGGGAGGCCTTTGTGAAGAGTGTCAACCAGGTGAATAACAGGCTCTGCCATCCTCTCCCAAGGAAGTTCAGACTCTACAAAGCCAAAGGTTGACTCATAGTAGACACAATTTTTAAAAAAAGACACCATCAAAATCCATCTGCCAGAAATATTTTATTACTATGACATACATGGGGGCAGAAAGGGAGACAAAAGAAATAGAGGTACAGTCTAGGTCTCTGTCCCTTTAGCAGACCGCCACACTCACCTTCACATAAGTGTGTGCTCTCTGGAGGCACACAGACTACATATCCGAAACTCTTTCCTAAGCCCCAGCACAGGCGTTGGCAGGGTATGCCCCTTGACCCCTGGAGAGAGATTGGAGAAAAATGACCAAAGGCTTGAGAGTTCCAGTTCATTTCAAATGTGGTCCAGAATCTCTAAGTAAATATGAAGAGAGAGCTTACCTTTACTCACAGGAGAACTGGAGACTTCCAGACTGAGTGATACTCTTCTTTTTTGACTAGCAATTTCAGATGAAGAGAGCATGCACATTCTTGTTCCCAGAGGATATTTAGAGGACTCATGGCTCAAGACAGGTGAGGGCCCAGCCTTGTGTCTGAGGCAAGCTAGGTGACTTCTGAGTCTTACAGACGGCAGATTTCAGGCATGGATGAGTAGATGTGTTTCTTTTCCTTTCCTTGACGTGACCGTATGGCCTTCATAGACAAATGCACACAATCCCCTGACTGGTAACCAGATAGCTCTGGGAAATTCAGAATTTAGGTGTGCATTAAATTGGCACCATACCACACCAACAGAAAAAGAGCACTGAGCCCAAATTCAAGGCATACCAGAGTCGGATCCAACAGGAACACAAGGCAGGTGTTCTAGGATCAAAGGCTAGCATCCAGGCAGGATCAACATTAGAGGAATGAAAAACACTCCCAAAGTAAACAATGAGGACTGTAAGCTCAAGGACTCTTGAGCTTGGTCAGAGCTGTCAAGTTTGTGTCACAACAGAGAAGCAAGTCTATTCCCAGATCTGTACATCTCAGATACTGTCAACTTTGAGACTTTAGTAGGATAGTTGGAAAAAGTGATGTATCCAGCAGTAGTTCCCACAGCTTTAAGGGTAGCCATGGTGCCTGGTCTCTTCAGCCTCCCCGAAGATTCGTCATCTGTGAAGTATGCTTACCCTGGAGTTCCAGATCACTAAACTGCCATTCCAAGAGTCAGCATAAGTAGCACTCTCTATAAGTTCTCAGAGAGTCACAGACCTCTAGCTCTGACAGTCCTCATGAATGCCTTATCCCATTTCCTTAGTTTCACAAGTGAAGGAGCACAGTGACCATTGATTCAGCTACATATTCATTTATATCTTCCAATATGCTCTAACTCTGGATAAGAAAAAGATCCTATGGCTGTGGCCAGAATGGCTCAGACTCATCTGTTGGACTCTGTCACCCTCTCCCAGAGCTTGCACACTCCCATAGGAGTCCTCTTAACCTCTTGGCATGTTCAGTACAAATAGTCAGTAAATAGCTCATTACAAATGTATACCCAACAAGAAGGTTTGGTCCCCAAGTGCCTCTCCCTTCCATACCATCAGCATCAACCTAGCCTTTCTTCTGAGAGAACTTTTCCCCATTTATAAATGAAGCACAGGGAAGCCCTGCCTTCCTCCAAGTCTTCGGCACTCAGGAGATTCTTGGTAAGGCTAGTGTTAAGTTAAATAAGCTCATCAATGTAAGGGATCATAATTGCCCTAGGGGAAAAACAGGAGGCAAAACAACATATATGCATACTCACTTTGACGAGTCTATGAAGTATATTACAAGGGCACCAATGCTGAGAGCAAAGACTAACACAACCTGCAAGAAGAAAAAAAAAAAAGAGACACTCCATCACTTAAGACCTGGGGGCTGAAGGCTTGCATTTCTGAGTGGCCGTAACAACTGCTTCCACATCTCATGTGCATATGCGCTCCCTGCCCTGTGACAACCCAGATGTTGACTCCTCACCCAGCAATGGGAGTAACTTTGCTCCTTGCCAATAGGGATCAGGGCAGACTTTTCCATCCTGTGTCCTTAGATTTTGATCCTGCCCTGTCACCTTGAGGACCAGCTCCTCCACCACTGAATTAAACAAACTTCAGTAGGGAAAGAGTCAAAAGACTTGGAAGGATGTAGTTTTTCATTCTCTACTGACCCCTAGGACTTAAAGGGAATGATCACTTTTAACAGATTTGTTGAGGTATAAAATACATCCATTTTGAGCACATAGTTTTTTTTAATAACTTTTGCAAAATCTACCAATTTATTGACATCACCGTGATCCAGTTTCAGAACATTTTTATCATCTCAATAAGATCTTTCTTGCTTGTGAAATTAATCCCTGTTCTATCCTTTGGACGTAGACAGTCACTAATCTGCTTTCTGTCTCTACATAAGAAATATCCATTTGAAAAGCACACATTTGCTAGTATAGATGTCCCTTTGGGTGCATGTATAGAGAAATATTTATGCACATACACACACACAATTCTATATCAATATAAATTTGCTCAATTCTGAGTGTGTTTATAAGATTTCTCAATCATATAGGGAAAACATTAAATGCAAAAACATCAACTAGGTCGTACATCTGACCAGTTAGTTACATGACAGTCTTTAAGGTTTTTCCCTCATTCAAAATCATCACAAATATAAAAGACAGCTTTGACATCTCCTTTGACTCACACCTGACACATAAAAGTCCACGGAAGGCGCCTGTAGCAGATCAGGCTGCTACTGACACCTCTAGCCCTCGTTCAACTTTCCAGTGTGTTTATTTTATCTTTCACAGTGGAGACAATTAATGCCAATAAAAAATGGTCCCAGTAAAAAAAAAGACACCAACACCATACACAATGCCTGTGTGCTGCTCAACCCTGCCCTTTAGATATATACAACTCCTGAAGAGAGTGAAGGGATGATCCTTAGAAATATGAGTCTCCTCATGATCCACATGCAGAAATCTGGCTGGCCTAGGATGATGAACAGAAAGTAACCCCTACTTCTGCTAAGACTAAGTATGATTAAGCTTGGTGCATGTGTGTGTGTGTGTATGTGTGTGTGTGTGTGTGTGTGTGTGTGTGTGTGTGTGTATGTATGTAAGAGGAAATTGCACACTCCTCTGTTTTTCTGTGTATGTTAATATGGTTAATATAAAATGCAGTGTATATGTAGCACTCATCTAAAGCACTACAACCTCCCCCCCACCCCCACCCTCAAGGAACCACAGGAGAGAGGTGATCAGCTAGCCACAGAGTGTGAAAAATAACTGGGCCCAACACAAGGGACATACAGTGTTCTCAGCAACAGCTAGCATTCCTTTCTCAAGAGCAGTGCTTAGCGTACTACACCACTGGGGTTTATTTCATTCTTCCTCTTTGCTTTTCAAATCAAGGCTCCCATTGAATGCAAGACAGCTCCTGCAGTTTGTCTGCAACCACTAGCTACCAATAGACTAGTTCTTGGCTGGCTTGCCTCTGCGTCCGCTCTTCACATGGGTTCATTCACAGCTTGTGTGCAATGGTATACCAGAAACAAAGCTATAAGCAGGCTTTTCATCCTATGACAAATAGCGTCAGATTAATTTGGAGCTGGGCTGCTATTTCTGAGCCATAAGCAGTTAGATCCTGGTCCTGACCTCATTCTCAGAAAGCTGCAAAAGGAAGGGGGGTAATGACAACAGAGAGGAGGGTCCCCTTCATTCATAAACGGCTGATTGGCCACAGATCCCTGTCCAGTTTGCTCCATGTATATGAATGTAGAGCTGCTATGAGGGCTCACTAAACAGTCCTATGCCACCAAACGCTGTGTCTTAGGAAAGGAAAAAGCAAAGTCCTTGCAAATGGCACCTTCATTCTGTGAGAAGCTAGGATCTCAGCACTCCCATGAAAGCAGTATTTTCCCAGAAGCAGGATGGCCAGAGTCACTCACACTAATTGGTCCCAGTTGCTTCCACTTTGGAATAATGTGTCACTTATTTAAGCAAATCAGTGACAAGAGTTTGGAATATACCCCGCTGACCTCTTCAAACTGAAACAGCAGCATCTTCAAGGATAAGAGCAAAAGGAACACGGGAAGAGCCCACACACACACAGCCCCTGTTGGCTGGCCCTCAGCTTGGACCCTGTGACCTGCCAGAAGGCTTTCTCTCAGAGAGACTGGGAAATCCCAACTGTCCCAACCACCAGGAGCCTCCCAACAGGCAAATAAAATAACAACAACAACAACAACAACAACAACAACAACAACAATAAAACAGTACTTAGTAAGGTGAACTGTGTGTGTAAGCAAATAAATTAACAATAATAATAACTTTGTAAGAAGGTGAATTGTACATGTGGGCAAATATACTAATAATAAAGTAGTTTTCAGTAAGAAGGTGAAGTGTGCACATAAACCTTAAATTTACTAACATGCCTTGCTCTCACGTCAAGCTTGTCTACACTGCCAGCCTAGACTCAGCTTGTGCAGAAACTTGGCCAAGAAAATGTGAGCTTGATAGACTCAGCCACTTGTTACATGGCTCTCTCAAAGCCACCTAGCAGAAGGGCATGACTCACCTTCTTTCTCCAGCTTTCAAAACAACGCATTCTAAATTTTTTTGTGTTGTTTTTGAGAGAAGGAAAACCATGGCCAGTGGGTAAAGGCAGTTGCTGAGCAAGCCTAGCAAACCCACTGAAAGTAAGAGAAAACCTACTCTGTAATGCTGCCCCCTAACTTCTACATCTGGGTTATGGTGTGTATGTCCATTTGCACACAAGCATACAAACACACAAACACATACACAGAAAGAGAGAGAGAGAGAGAGAGAGAGAGAGAGAGAGAGAGAGAATCCTATGTGGTTACATAATTACGGTCAATTGTTCAAATGAGGTATAGAGAATGTATACTGAAGGCAGATCATCAGTCAAGAGATGGAGGAGGAGTCAGAGGAGAGTTGGGACATTATAGGTTCTTGCTTCAGTATCTCTTCATTCTCTAATTAGCCATTCTTTGTTCAAGTTACAGCTACTCTCATATTGTTTCAGTTCACTGCAGGGCCACTGAAGATCCTGCCTGCTTCTAAAGCTCCAGTGGTAAGGAAAGTAGAAATCCAAGGGACAGGGAAAGGTGGCACTAAATAAATCACAATATCTGCCCTACGACAGCAAAATGCATGTGCTCTCCAGAGCTAAGTCACAGAATAACCTTTAAAATGACTAAGCCTTTCCCACACAAGGGCCTATATGTGGTTAGTGGTATGATCCAAGAGGTCATTTGCTCCTTGTCTGTCATGACATGTGCTAGATATTAACAGAGTCTGTATACCTTGTCTAACTCCTCATAAACGGTACTCAGCTGAGCACCTTGAAAGTACTCACTGTTATGCTCTCAGACGAACTGCAAACACTCAAACGAACTTAGACATTGCTTTTAGTGTACTGCACTCACTCTGGGCTGAAACCCAAGAGGAAACTGAAAGCCAGACAAGAGCCTGGCATCTCTGCTTCTATTCAGTCTCCATGCTTTGGTTGAACATACAGAGCTAATTTACTTGTCCTAAACTTTATGTCTTGAATCACCTTGAATTAGGAAGAAGCTAATGCCCCCAAAATGGACCACTCTCCAGATAAGAACAATTAGCCACAAGGGTCAAGCTGAGCTCAAAAACAAAGGTAATCATCTTGCTGAAACCAGATGGGTCCCAAGGCAGCAGTGGTGACAGTGACCGACAGACTACTGCCTTATCAGACCACTTTGTAGGTTTCCCTTGTAGGACAGGAGGTAAGACCATGATGAATCGGTGATAGGGAGGACCATCCTTTGGCCAGGACTGCTTTGTCACCCACATCTCTTGCCCTTTATTCAAGTCTAAACCTCATGTCAGCATCACTGAAAGACGATCAACTGGACCATTTAATCTGTTCCTCTTTTCAATGTGGCCGCATTGAGTAAATTGGGGAAGGATGGCTGAGCCTGCCTTCTTGAGTCTTCTAGAGTCCATACTTATACCATTAAAAATCCCAATTATAATACCAAACACTGAGTCTATTTCTAGGGTGCTAGGTCAAAAGAAAGAAAGAAAGGAAGGAAGGAAGGAAGGGAGGGAGGGAGGGAGGGAGGGAGGGAGAGAGAGAGAGAGAGAGAGAGAGAGAGAGAGAGAGAGAGAAAGAAAGAGGAAAAATAAAAAAAGAAAAAAGAAAAAAGAAAAAAAGAAAGAGAAAGAAAAGCAATTTGACAAATATCATTGGAACAATGGAGCATGATTCATCTATTTTCAGAATAGGAAATAAAACATGGCAAGTGTTTGTACCAAAGAATGCCAGGAACACACACAGTGTGTTAAAACAATACACACAAAAAGTCCATCCTCCTTATTATGAGGAGTCTAGGCATGAATTGAAATGAGAGCAAGACACATCAGCAGCCATCTTTCTGGATGGAAATCCTAAGTAAGCCATGAAGACCCTTCAAATGCCCGGGAGGGAAAATGTCATGAAAATGAGAAACCAAGCCTAGCCTATACCCTTCAGTTACCAAAGCTCCTGGGGAAAGGCAGATTCAAAGAAGGTGAGGCAAGCAGAAGAGCACAGAGGGAGGGCCAGAAAGCTATAAAGCAATGACTGAGAAATTAGCATATAAAAAGAACAAATTGAAGAAAAAAAAAGAACAAATTGGCAAAGATGAAGGCTGGGAGAAAGTTTGGCTGAGGCCAACAAACGGGCTGCTAGCACAGGTGCAAAGGTAAGGTACTCCAGTTTCTGATGGTGACCCATGGATCATTTTGATATTCAACAGCATTATCCTGGATGGAGACAAGACACTAATGAGACATTAGACACGTGGAGTTATATGTAAAACTACACATAATAGATGGAGCATACACAGGAAAGCCAAATTAAGATCAAAATGCCTGTATTATGGGATATGAAAGCTCAAATCCTTTGTACAATATGGCTGTTTATGACACAAACTCTCTTTGATCTAGCCCACTTCCTTCCTTGCAGTGGATCCTTCCTTAATAAATTATCCTTGTCTGCTAGCTACCATCTAGATATCTCTGTCCAATTCTTTGTTCAGGGACACAAGAAAATAAGCCCTCCCTAGAGCCAACAGCAGTGTGAACACAGGCACCAAGTCAAAAAAACAAACAAAACAAAACAAAACAAAACAAACAATCAAAAAAAGGGAGGCTCTGCAGAAATGTCCCAGAATGTCGGTTCCAGTTGTCATGTTTGTAACCATCATGGTAGGAGTGAAGATATTCTAATGCACTTCGGGTCTCAGACTACTGACACTGTGGACCCTCAAGGAATTAGTTTACCCAGGAATCTTAGGCTGGGTGAAGGGAAAGACTGTGGTCCTGATGCCAGTTAGACTGGGAGCTTGTCTCAGGAAAGAGAGATTTCATATAGGTTCTGACAACTTGTCAGACCATCTTGCAGGATGGACTGGAACCAGACACTAATGGGTCAATGATGAGCAGGACCACACTTGACCAGGATGCCTCTTGCCTTCTATTTAAACCTAATCCTCATAGCAGCACCTTGACTGTGAACTGGGGTGTGAATGTCTCTAAACCACTTTACTCATTTCTCTCCCCAATGTGGTCATATAAAACTCTCTTCTCTGTTTTTCACTATTACTTATTACTTTACTTGGCATACTGAGGATAGGTAGCAGAGCCTACCTGGTGGGGCTGCAGGGCACTTGGCTTTGACTCTAATGACTCCAATAACAGGCTGAGCCACATCAATGGACACATGAGGCCACATGGGCCTTCAGAGATGGATCTGGAGCTGAAGCTTGAAGGAGTCATATCCCTGGGGAGTTTTTCTTACAAAGCTGAGGGTAGAGTCTCCTTGTTAGATGTCTTGGCAAGCATAGGTGCTCTCTGACAAATCTGACAACCCAAGTTTGATCCCTGGAACCCACAAGGTAGAAACAGAGAAGAGACTTTCCTGTGACTGACCTCCATGAGCAGGCAGAGGCACACACGTCCAATACCCAAAATAAGTGCAAAATAAAATAAAGAACAAGAAGTTCCCGTATTCCTTCCTGGTACCAGAGAAACTCAAAACAATGGGAGGGGAGCTGGGGCCCTCCATTTTTGTTAAGCTTGTCTCAAAAATCTGACATGTGGCCATGAGTGGGTGTTCCTGAATTAAAGCCATTAGGGAAAACCACTTAGCTCAAGTCAGAGATTAATTCACAAGTGTAGCCTTAACAATTAGCCCATTAGAACATATGTATGAGGCCTACAGGCTTGGAGAATCTACTAGGCGTGCTCCAGAAAGTCTAGAGAGGAGGAGGAATTAATTCTTTCCTAAACAGGCTTTTGTACATTCTCCTCAGCTCACAGCAGAACAAATGACCCTAATTAATGGTGCTACATGTTCGATACAGAATCTGGCTACTGGCAACGGAGACTTTTTTTGGGAAAAGGACAGTTTTCCCTATCTGATGCTAAAGGTATGTAGCCTTTTTTTTCCTTTAAATTGTAATTTATATATAATAGAATTAACTATGTACATAAAAAAAAATAGGCAAATTCTCAAGGCAAAACCATCTGGGGACAGTTTGTTTCTGAGAGAGGGTATACAGTCTAACATCTAAATTGCGACATTGGGGCTAGTGAATTTAATAATCCCAAGGGACATGTCTTTACTGTGATGTGCAAGGTGTAGAGTAAGAGACAGGGAAATAGGAAGCCAAAATAATAAAGTCAAGCTGCCCTCGGCAGGCATGGAATCCAGGAGCTGAAATGAATCAAGAGTCTCGTGAATTTGAGAAATGTCCTACACATAAGCAGACTCCTTGAGAAGACCAGGCATAGAAACACTACCACTTCCATGCCAAACCCCATAAATGGTAGAGGAAGAGAGAAGGGGGTGAACCGCCCCCCACCCCATGCCTGAAAAAAAAAAAAAAAGAATATTCCTAATGTTCCAGGTGGGTCTGTGCTGGAAAGGCCAGACTGCAAGCATGGAGTATGATGGCCTGTGGCAAGGAGGGGCAGTGAGACCATGGGGTCTCACCAAATGGCATGGATGAACTAGATGCATGAAGCAAACCATTTCATCTCCCTGGGTGTCAGTTTCCCAGTCTGTGAAATGCCAGGATTGGAAGAGACACTCGTTAGGTAGGACCTTGGGAGGTTGCTGACCTTGGGAGGTTGCTGACCTTGGGAGGTTGCTGACCTTGGGAGGTTGCTGACCGCAGTGTGTGAATGAAGTATTTTCATCTGGCAAAGGCAGCACTTTTATATGCCATCTATATACCTTTCGTGTATAATCATAATGCAGCATGATGACAACAATACCCAACATAACATCTGTGTTTCTCAGTCTTTTCTTGTCCAGTCAGACGCACAGACTCCATGGATGCTCTGATTCACAGTGTACGTTTTGCAGCACCTAAATAGATTGCTCCTGTAACACGTGAACTCCTCAAGCTAATGTAGAACATAATGAAAAGGGACTTTGGAGAGGCTATAGATCAGCTCTTTCCCCAGACCAGGCCCCTGCCATTGCTTTAAAAAAACAAGGTGGGGTCTACCCCAACCTCTTCTTTTTATGCTTCTTGGAATCTCTGAAAAGCCTGTACTTTTTCTGTACATTTTAACACCTGAAACTCAGACTGGATCTCAGTGGTTTTTTGTTTGTTTGTTTGTTTGTTTGTTTGTTTTTTGTTTTCAAGGAAATAAAAAGTATGTAGGGGGCATGTTTTAATAATAAATCTCTCAAGTAATGTTTTTTCATTCCCAACGCTTTAATGATTCTCCTAAGTGGGTATAATATTGGCATCCAAAATGGTACTCTTGTGATCATAAATTTTAAATGATTTATAGAGTATAGAAGAGGTTGGTATTTTGACCAGGTCATTTAGATAGCCAAAGGCTTCTTAAATTTACCATCTGATAGTCTGACACATTGCATTTGATTTTTAGATATGTGCAAACAAACATGATATAAGTTAGTTCAGTGGAAATCCAAACTCCAAGGAAGGACTGAAAGAAAAATGTGTTCAAAAACAAAATAAACCAGAGGCAGCAATGCCTTTAAGGAGTCACTATACTGGAAATATACAATGCTTCACTCAGGAACACAACTGCTTTCTTCGTATGTAAGGTTTGGATGTAGGACTTGCTGTTATCACTGGTACTTAGTGCTGGAACTAGAACCCCATTGAGTATGCTAAGCACACACTCTATGGCCAAACTATACCCCTGGTTCTAAATTCATACATAAAATAGCCTAGCAGAAATGACTAGGATTTTATAGGATTTTTACAAGCATTTATGGGAATCGAGTGATTTTCCCAAACACAAACCTATGAACCCATAATGATCTGGGATATTAGGACACAGAGAAGAGACCTCCATCAATGGCTTCAAATCATAACTCTAGTATGGAACAAAAAAATAATCTCTGACAGAGTCAACTCACTGAAAACTCTGATACATTTCTTCTAGTTGTATCTAAGACTCCTTCCCTCTTTGAACTCCAATTATTGTAGACACTCAGTTCTTGTCATTAACCACTCACTTCTTCCACCCCTTCCTACCAGAGGCCTTTGCACAACCAGTTCCAGCCTTCTAGAAGTGACACTTCTCATAGGCTTGCATAGCCATCAGCAATCAATTCCATAGTTATTTCCTACCTGTTGCTATAAGAAATTACCTGCAAGTAAAGAGTGCCTCTTTGAGGCACTCCCCATTACAGCAGTAACATGATTTTTTGCTATATTTTGATCAGTGTGTCCCTCCAAGGCTGGACTGTAAGTGCTCTGATGACAGAACGCTGTCCTTTGTTGGCAGGAACTCAACTGCATCAGCTTTCTCAGTATTCATTAAATAGATGAGTACTGAGAAGAAGAGATAAGGAACAAGTCTGGAGATTAAATGGCATGGAAACAGAAGAAGAATGGAAGGGCAAGGATGAGATTCAAGAATCTGGAACCTTGCATAGAAGTGAAATGTGGCTCCAGGTTACACTGGACCCAGGGACCAAAAACTAGAGATTAAGTACACCCTAGTGTGTGGGATGAGTGGGAGAGAGTGTGCAGTGTACATGCCCAAAAGCCATGTACATGGTTTGGAAGCTGAGGACCAGAGCTGAGGTCAAGAAGAAGATGGTGGCATGTTCCCAGAACAGCAAGAAGGGTCTGGAGGAAAGGAGATAGCCCATTATGAAGACAGACACCAGTAGAATTTAGTTGGATGACAGACTTCTCTAGAGAAAAGGGTTTAAACAAGGATGGAAGACAGAACACTCACTTCCCTCACTACAAAGAAACAAGACAGGTCCAGAGACAGATGAAAGAGATATTAGGCATCCAGGAAAAAAAAAAGATTCAACTGTGGTGGTGAGCACAGCATACATTAAATGAAGAAGCAGAGAATGCAGGTTTGGGTGAAAGCCAGGAATCTGTGACCACAAGACACAACCAAACCCAAATATCATCCATATGTAATAAGTGAACAAATTGGTGTCGGCATCTATAGCATATACCCATATATGAACACTGCAAGGCTCTTAGAGATAAACTGACACATTACTGATCTCAAATGGTGGATCTCTAACAAGAGTAATTAATCAAGCATGAGCATAGCAATGCATCTATGTCCATTTTTAAGTCATGTCAGCTCAAAATGACCAGCCCAGAAGACAGCAAGAGTCCTTCTTAACATAAGCTATGCAGAACAAGTTTCTTACAAATCATCCATCTGCTGCTAGAGAGACAGAATGAAGTCAATAGCAGGCCTGTGGGAGGACACAGATAAATATGATAAATATGACTAATACAGACAGAGGTGGAGAGTGTGGATTCATTTTTGCTTTAAATGTTCCCCAAAGAAGAATCTGGAACATCAACTACAAGCTAATTGCCTAACAACTTCCTCCTTCAAAATGAAGGTTGACTTAACCCCAGGTTCAGATGAGAGCTGCTTTAGGTTAGTGACTCCTATCATGCAGGGGTGCTCCTAAATCCTGGTTGGTTGCCAATAATCATGACAGTTTGTCCATATAATATATTCATCTGAGGTATCTATTTATTATTACTATTAAAATAAATCTGAAATGAAGAAAAATAATTGTAACAATGAGTCAGAAAATGTCCCCTAAATTCCTGTCCTTCCTACAGCCTCAGATTAATGACACTGAAATCTTATGTCATTGCCTCATAATACTTAAAAGGATGCATTTTTGCCTAATTTTACCAATAAGCATTAAAACTGATACTTCAGGAAGCAACACAAAATCTTCCATTTGAGGTCTAAAGTTTGAAGGTCCTTTTCTATCTAATCATTGAAAAACGTGGGGGAAAACTTCCATCTGTTGATGAAACTCCCAAGTCCTAGTTAATGAGTTTTGTGAGAAATTGCCTGGCTTAAGTGAGAGTGGGTTTGGCCAACTGGATTTTTAATTTAATTAGGTTTATAAGATGAGAAATCATGAGTAGCCCTGCCAGGTCAACACTTGCCACTCACTGTCACCAAGGATTACATTTACAGCCTTCTCTGCCCTACTTCTCAAATCTTGCCAGCTCTTAGATTATATTAAAGGCAAAGCTGGGATTGAGAAGGGATTTAAATGGATTTTTGGCCACTCGGGTTCAGAAGGGACTCATTCATGACCGGCAAAAGATCAAAGCAGTCAAGGGTTCACAGGCAGAAGCACATAGAGACAAGTTGAGACATAAACGCACATTAGGATGCTTTTCAGTATTTAATAAGTGCATGTTCCTACTTCTGATTCTTTGATAAATACCATGGCCAAAAGCAACTTGGGGAGAAATGCTTTATTTCACCGTACGATTCTATCATGGAGGGAAACCAAGGCAGGAACTTGGAGGAGGGAACTAAAGCAGAAGCCATGAAAGAATACTGCCTACTCATTTATTCTCCATGGTTTGTTCAGCCTCTTTCTTATACAACACAGGACCACCTGCCCAGGAGTGGCACCACCTACAGTGGGCCCTTCCTAATTAATTACTAGTAAACAAAAATACCTACCCCTCGAACACATACATATACACACACAGGCCATTCTGATTGAAGTATACTTCAACTGAGGAGTCCTCTTCCCAGGTGACTCTAGTTTGTGCTAAGTTGGCAAAAACTAACCAGCACTATCCATGCTATAATACATAATCTCACAAAGGTTACCTGGAGGTGTTAGGTAGGCTAAGTGGAAGAAGCTAGCCACAAGTGGACAAACAGAGCGAGTGCATGATTCTACCTTAGCAGTCATTTGAGGAGCCAAGTTCAAAGAGATAGCAAGTTGAATGGTGGTTACTAAGAAATGTTATTAGTTACAGAGGAATGTTGGGAGAGGGCAGAGAATCATTATTTGATAACTGAGAATGAAGTTTTGATTTAACAAGATAAAGAGCTCTATGCATGGATAATGGTGATGACTCTACACTTTTCATGTGCTTACCTTCACTGAGCTGTGTACATATTGACTTGCCAAGGGCTGAAATGAGTTAATCGTGTGTGTGTGTGTGTGTGTGTGTGTGTGTGTGTGTACAAACACACACATGTATCATGCAAATATGCACATACATATACTTGATTACATTTTTTTCTGAGCATCTGTATGTAGAATCTAGAAATGTATTTATATTGAAAAGTTCATACATGATCACTCTCTGGTAAGAATCTAAGAATTTCTAGTTTTGAATGCAATGGTTACCTCCATGAAACCTACTAGATGCAAGTGGCATGTCTGTAGACATTGCATCTTACTACCTAGTAAACTGAATTTATTTTCCAATAGCCACAAAACAGGCATGGATCCACAGCTTTCTAGTCCATGGCTAGGGATCAGAGCTGGTTTGGGGGAGATTCAAGGTTCAGAGCAGAGGCAGAAGCGCCTTTGTCTCTTGGTTAACAGTAGGTAAAAATTCCAAATGTGATTTTGTGTTTGAAAAGACCATGCCCTTAGTCCTATAAGTGATCCACATACAGATAACCATCTCTCCAAAAGAGGATTGAACAGACACAGAGCATCTGGTCTCCAGGTTTCCTCAAGGCCAGTTTGCAGTAATGTGTGGTCACAGCCCCCTCATGGATTACAGGAACATTAGAGGCACTACTAAAAACAACCTCAAGTCTCTCTCTTTTACAGGAATTCTTTTAGTCATCCAAGGCCTTGTTTTTAAGGATTATTGATGTACTCTAGGAAGTAAAGCCACCATGCCCTGCCTCCAATGTCAAGGGAGCTGCCAAAGATGATGAACAGCATTCAACTGTATATCCCACACTGATGCCAACATCCAAAAGGCTTTAAAAAGTCCTCCTGCCCCAGGCTGGGCCTCATCACAAAATATGCACATCCACTAAGTCTCATTAGTGCCTCTGTTGATTTTCTCCTCTTCAGAGCCTCCTGCTGACCCTAGCAAACAAGCTGGTGCTGGCTAGGCTGCGAATGACACCACCAGTCCTTTTGTCAAGTACATAGCAGAGAGAAATCCAGATCTCTGGAGGATAGCTTCCCTAGTTCATCCACTTCTGACATCTCTCTCCCTCCTTCAAAATGATATTTTTGTATTTATTATTAAATTTAGACAGATAAGCTACTCTTTCTGAAGTAGAAATCTTCAAGAGATAGCAACCCTCATGCTGCTCACAAATCCCAGCTCCCACAGCCTGGGAAATTGGAAGCTAGCATCAGAGGCACACAGCTGGGCAGATGCAATTATGTTTGCCCTGAAGGAGGGAAGATATCCTCACCCCACCAAAGTCCTAGCTCCCACTCTGATTCTTGGGACTGTGTGTCAAGAATCCACATTACCCATCAAGGATTAGAAGATGCTAACTGCACAGAGAATGTTGAGCTCTGGCTGACTAGGTATGGTCGTGAAAAAGATTACACACACCACTTGTGTGGGACAAGTGTTTTAGGTGGAAAGATGTGAACATGACAGGTGACATACATGCTCAGCTTCTCACTTCTTTTTCAGACAGAAGGCAAGAGAAGGAAATGATGGAATACCACTTGCTGTCCTTTCAAGGACACTTACATGAAGGGTAGGTGAATGAGGGTCAGACTCACCTCATACCTCAGGACTTTTGACAGGTCAACCAGGCACAGAGCTAGGCATCAGCAAGGTAGGAGGCAGAAGATATGTAAAGAATTTATTTCATAGGTTTAAGAGCCTCATAATTGTCAGGGGGAAAAACAATAGAATATAATCAGGCTTATGGCATAGATTCTTTCCCCTTCTTCTAGGTTTTAAACTCCTATGTAGGGAAAGCTGTCACTTTTCAGGGGCTAAACATCCTTATTGTAACATATTTGCATATTTCAGCAGAATCCCAGCCTCATCTGATCCACTAAAAGATCATCAGGTACAAGAGATCATTTTTATGAACCTATAGTTCTTCATACCTTCAATGCATGAAGTTGCCAAGTGTCTAATCACTGCAAGCTAAAGGACTGACTGGACATGAGATCTGGGATGAAGAAGAGCCCCCAGCATGCTGAGACAGCTGAGGGACTAAAGCACTTAGCTCCAGTATGTGGAGCTGAGTTTGAACTGTTAGACCCTACATAGAACTTGGTGTAGCAGTGTGCATCTGTAGTAGGCCAGTGAGCCTACTGTGAGATGGAACATGGAGAAAGAAGAACTTTGGAAGCTTCTGGAAGCTTGTTAGTAGTTGCTGAGCAACAAAGAGACAAGCACACATAACTGTGTGCACTCATACTAAAACACGTACAAATGCATACTCACACAAGTGCTTGCAAAAACATTGCACTCATCTATATGTACACACCCACCCATACTCACACAAAGCACACATACACAATTGTGAACCATTAACATACACTTGTACTCACATTTATACATTCACACACACACACACACACACACACACACACACACACGAGTTTTCTGCTACACTTAACTTAAACTTTAATCTTTATCGGTTGGGTAGCAAACTCCAACACGAGGTTTTCATATCAAATTTCCTTTGGGCTATATGCTCCAAGATAGTGGTTCTTAAACCCACATCTCCTGGGTTTGATATGACCTGGAAGGAAGGCCTGCTCAGAGGAAATGACCATAGTCTTTCTATCTTTCCCATTAGAAGCTCTTGGGCAGGCCCAGAACCTGCTTTTCTACCTAATTCAAGACTAGGTTTTTGTTGTCCATCCAAGGACTATGTTTTGCACAAAAGGGAAGAAAATTATTCTTTAAAGATACCCTACTTTTCTTTGACATAGATTCAAAAACATTTTAAATTGGTTAATTTTAGGTATTTGCTCTTTAGACAAAATCCCCTCCAGGTATCTATTAAAAGATCAATCCTTTATTAGGCGATATCATACCCTCTAGTACCACCCATGAATGTTTTCTAATAAACTCCAATTTTGTAGTGAAAGAAAAACATGTTGAAAGACATTTTGAAATCTTATGAGTGGGGAGGAAGGGTGCAGGGGGAGAAAGAGGCTTGTATTCCTCTTTGCCTTGACTATGAGTCACTGTTAGAGTCTAGGTACATGGGCTGGACAATGCCTGGAAGGTGTTACATTTTAATTTAGTGTTTATTTATTCATTGAACATATATTTATTGAATAGTGATTATACACCCAGCTTGGTACTAGACCTGCATACACAGCAGGGTGTTGCTGCTTATATTCTTACATTAATTTGTGTTCCCAAAATCATTTGCATGAGAGAGTTCACACTGAGGGACCCTACCCCCCAGCTGGTTCTGACTGATAAATAAAGATGCCTGCAGCCAGTGGCTGGACAGGGCAGACAGAGGTGGAACTTTTAGGATTCCCAGGCTTGGGACAGAGAGGAAGGGGGAAGAAGGAGATCTACCATGCCTGGAGAAGGAGAAGAGGAGAGATGCCATGCCTGACAAGAGTGGAGGACAGGGAGGCATAATCGGCATAATTGGCATGTAAAGGAGTCTGGAGAGTGTGGCCCAGTTGGGCAGCCCTCTGGATCCAGGGCAGCCAAGGTAGAATGTTGAATTTAGTAAATGATGACTTGGAATTATCAGAGGGAGGTAGATTAACCATGTGAAGTTTAGGAAGTGGCCCAACTACTGTGGTGCTTAAGGCATAACAAAATATAAAGGTTGTGTGTATGTCTTTCATTTGGGAACATAAAGCATTGGGTGGGTAGCATTGCACCACCAGGATCTATTTAAATATTTAATTCAACAGCAAGGAACCTTAGAACCATGACCACTGCCTTCCAGGGGCTCAGAGACTAGAGTATAGGCACGTAGAGATATGTGGCCCCACTAGTGAAAAGTTATGTGGCCAGTGATTAATCTGGAAAAGGGCCATTAACTTTGTGGACCATGGGGTCTGAAGGCTTTTCCCAGAAGAAAGATAGAAAAGATGTATACATTCCCTTCCACCTCCAGAAAAAAACCAGGTATACAAAGCCCTTCAAGTAGGCTGTGAAGATATGGTGAGCATATGGAGGTACCATAACCTCAACGAAAGATCTTAAGGGTTTTTAAAACCCAATTTTCACCTCAAAGTAATTTGGTCAGCAACTCTAAGGAAAGGACCACACACTGGTATTTTTTTAGCTAGAAAAACTTGGAAAGTAGAAGCAAGAGGATCAGAAGTTCAAGATCATCCTCAGCTACACTGTGAGAGTGAGGCTAGCCTATTCTGAGATGTATCAAAAAAAATCATGAAGAAGAGGGGGAGGAAAAGGAAGAGAAGTAGGTGGAAGAAGAGGAATAGAGAAGGAAAAATGGATAGGAGAGAGAAGAAACCCACCCAAGAAATTCACCCAAGAAATTGCAGTATGTGGTTACACATTTGGAAGAGGTATGGCTACATGCACAACAGCTAACAGGAGCGGGGTCAGTCACAAGACTGGGCTGTCCAAGAGGATCAGGTCTCAATGTCTCTATAGCATGATTTTAGAGCAATATCATCAGTTAGCTCAGATGATGAGAAACTAAGCCTTATTTCCCTGTATACATGCCCATACTATTCCTTGACCTCAAGACAATTCCAATCTGGACCTGGAGATTCAGACCAAAGTGAATGTCGGGACTGAGCCAGAACTTTGCAATGAGTGAGCCATTTCCTGCCACCTGGATTTCAGCAGCCCAAGTTGTTTGAGCAGGCTGTTGTTCCCTGACTGCTAAGATCTTTCAAAGCAAGCATAGTTCTTTTATCTCTTGCTTCTGGGTACCTCTGAAACCAGATACATGGCCTAATAAGACGATGATCCATCCTCAAATATCATGATAGATGAACAGTTGCTCCCTGCCAACAGCAATGCAAGCATCAAGCATGGCTATGAAATTGTCAAGAGTAAAAGGTATGTGAGGGGGTCTAAAAGATCATGGCCAGCTCCACATTGTCTGGAGAAAAATGTATATCATATGTAATGCCTGAGAGTTCCCACAGAGCTCTCTTTCAGCTTTCTATCTAGAAAGCCCAAGAAGCAATAATACCTTCTCGTTCTAGCATCAGAAACCAGAGTGAGCTCAGTGGGAACACAATGGTCATAGAGAACAGGTTCATAAAAGGACAGCTCAATGTCATCAAAACAGTGGGGATTTCCTCTTGATTCAACTCATTTCCCAGAGACATAAGGATAAACTTCCAACAGAAATTGAATTCAAGTCATTATAATTGCCCTAAATTGTCATCTTAAAAGCAAGAGATAAGGACTAGGGAGAGAGTTCCATGGTTAAAGTATACACTGCTCTTCCAGAGAACTGAACATGAGATTCAAGTACTGACATCTGATACTCCACAACCACCTGTAACTCTAGATTCAAATGCTCTGACGTTCTCTTCCAGCCTCAAATGTTACCATTATTCATATGGTATTCCTACATGTGCACATGCTCGCAAACACACACATACACACACACACACACACACACATTCACACACACGTAATCAAAGATAAAATAAATTCTAAACAAAATCAAGATAACATTCATTCTCAAAATACTTTTAATTTAACATAACATACCCAAAAATATTATATTTTAGCAATAATATTAAAAAACTAAGGAGATACTAGAAATCACTCATGTGCCCAATACCCTACTACACTTTAACCATGTTACTCTACTTCATAATAATTGTCCTGTCGCATGAAAAGTAGCTTTGCACAAATGACAAAGTTGTTTTTAACAGGAAGCATATTTTGTATTACTTTCATTTTCAGGACTGTGTTTGAATTAAAGTCAAACAAAAACAACTCAGTTGCTCTAGCACATTTCAAGTGCTCCATGGGCCCATGTTGCTATGGCTACTATATCCTGCAGCCTGATGGAGAATGTTTCATCATGGCTGACAGTTTTCAGAGCCCATAAGTAAACAGAAACGGTCCTGATTCCTTTCTACCAGTCCAGGTGACCATGCTCAGAACAAGGATGCTTTTTCCTGTTGTCAGGCCAACCAACATGATCCAGCAACAGACTAGGTCCCAGCAATGTGAATTTGAGTAGATGGTTTGATCCCCGGTAAAGCACTCAAAACACTGTCTGGCACAGAGTAAGGTGGCAAAAACAAAAAAACAAAAAAAAAAACAAAACAATTAAACAAATACACAGCACCATGTGGAGAGTATCATCCTGAGTGAGGTAACCCAATCACAAAAGATCACACATGGTATGCATTCTTTGATAAGTGGTTATTAGCCCAGAAGTTTGGAATACAGGAAGAACGACCCACAAACCACAAGAAACTTAAGAAGAAGGACCAAAAGGTGGACATTTCATTCCTTCTTAAAAAGGGGAATCAAACACCCACAGAAGGAGTGGCAGAGATTAACTATGGAGCAGAGACGGAAGGACAAGCATATAGCTATCTCCTGAGAGACTCTGACAATACCTGACTAATACAGATGTAGAGGCTCACAGCCATTCATTGAACTGAGTACACAGTCCCCAATGAAGGAGTTAGAGAAAGGTTCTATGGAGCTGAAGGGTTTGCAGCCCCTTAGGACGAACAATTACTAACTAGTACCCTCAGAGCTCCCAGGGACCCAACCACCAATCAAGGACTATACAGGGTGGGACTGAATGTACTGGAAGCAGGTATATAGTAGAGGATTGCAAATTCGATCATCAATAGGAGGAAAGGACCTCGGCCTTGTGAAGGTTTTGTGCCCCAGTGTAGGGGAATGCCAGGGCCAATAAGTGGGAGAGGGTGGGGTGGCAGGCATGGGGAAGGGGGAGGCAAAAGGGGTTTGTTCTTG
>JADRCD010207374.1:4524-14614 GCA_019843815.1 Montemys delectorum
TGTGTGTGTGTGTGTGTGTGTGTGTGTGTGTGTGTGTGTGTGTGTGTATGTGTGTGTATCTGCCATCTGTCTGTCTGTATCTCTGTGTGTGACACCCTTCATCTTACTTACCAATGACTAAAGATTTGTTGGATTTTTTTCAACAGAAGACTGTCATGATGACATTAACAATCACTTTGACCTTGTGAAGAGCTAATGGAAGCTGAGGAGTCCTACAGATATAAGAGATCAATTAAGACAAGACAATAATTATTTGGAAAGGAAGTGTTGAAACCTTTAATGAGCCATGTTGATTATCACTATCACAATGTTAACTTATTTTTAAAAGCAGACTGATTAGGTAGCCCAGCTGTGCTCTAAGATCTAGCCCTCCTGCCTCTGTAGTGTCTCTACGGTGTGGTCCCGATACAGTATCATCTTCTTCAGCCTAAATGCTATGTTAAAATGTGTTATGGCACGCAGCTAAAACGCAACACAACACATTCTAAAGTCTGCCTTAAGGAAAAAAATCATAGAAGAATCATTTCTACTGTTGGGTTTTTCAAGGGTGTGTGTGTGTATATATACATGTACAAGTGTGTGGTAGTATGTAATCATTTGAATGTGTCTAAAGTCTATGTGTGTGTATGTATGTGCTGGTGTGTAGGTGTGTAGTGTGTATCGTATAACTATTTCCATGTGTGTAATGTATACATGTGTGTTTGTGCCTGTGTGCAGGTGTGTAGTATGTATTGAATAACTATTCCCGTGTGTGTAGCATGTGTGTGTGTGTATGTGTGTGTATGTGTGTAGCATGTGTGTGTATATGTGTATGTGTGTATGTGTGTGTATGTGTGTATGTGTGTGTATATGTATATGTGTGTGTATGTGTGTGTATGTGTATATGTTTTTGTGTATGTGTGTATGTGTGTATGTGTGTATGTGTATGTGTGTATGTGTGTAGCATGTGTGTGTGTTTGTGTGTGTATGTTGTGTGTATGTGTGTGTTTGTGTTTTTGTGTGTAGTGTGTGTGTGTATGTGTGTATATGTGTGTGTGTATATGTGTGTATGTGTGTGTGTATATGTGTATGCGTATGTGTGTATGTGTGTGCTCCCATGTGCATGCACTTGCAGATAATCACAGTTCCTTGCAGACCTTCTCTGTTAGTTGCAGAAGGACAAAGCTACATTTTCAGGAGAGCTTTTGTAATAGAAGAACTTTTGCTAGTTTTATTTACAGTTTTACCAAGGAAGTATATTTTATTCAGAGGACTCTCAAATCTCAGGTGTGTCTGACCTGTTGCTGTTCCAACATGGCTTTGGGATTACTGAGTTCATGCTTAAGAAATGCATGTTTGAATTACAAAATTTTAGGTGAAAAAAGAAAGGAAGCCTTTATAACATTTTAAGTAAGTTTTAAATTTTGTGTTGGACTGCGTTCATAGCTAACCCTGGCCACATGCAGCCCACGCAGGTTAGAGCTGCCTGTTTGAAGTGAATTTTAGGTAACTGGCGAGTGGAGTATGAAATTAAACAATCACTTTCTGTTTAGTTTCTAGGCAAGCTGTTGAAGATAGAGCCCCATGATTCGTTTGCATAATCAGCGCAGTCAGTATTTCCCTGAGGTGATCTTTACATTACTTTTGCCAGTTTATGTTCTTTGGTTAGAGCTTAGGTAGACCAGTATAATTAAACAAACAAACAAAAACAAATATAAAGAAAACCCTGAGATAAAAGCAACCTTGTAGCAACAGATAAGGTTATTAAACAACAACAGACACTAAGAAACGAATCCACTCTTCTTTAAAACTGCAACCACTTATGAATTTTTATTCTATGAAACGTGTGCATGTATGTCACAATCCTGTATTCAATATTCTTTCTCATTTTTGACAAGTGTATGCATGTATCTGATGATCTTTGATTATAGTCACTGCCACCATTATCCCCTCTTATCCTTTGTCCTACATCCACGGATCCCCTTTCTCTTCCTAACTACTATTCTGCATATCTCTTTGGAAGAACATGCAGGCACTTCTGACACTCACTGTTGATTCCTTGGGTATTCTTCAGAATAGCAACTTGGTTTTATGTGCAGAAAGCCTATGGGGCCTAAGTCACTTCCTCCCATCCCATCTGCTCTGGGATTAGTCTTTATCTGATCTGAGTTACTGGCGCTTCCTCTTTCTAGTAGCTGCACCATGCAATGATCATGGGTCTGTGGTCACCATGGATATACCTGCCTCCTGTCTCAGGGCTCTAAAGCCTTCACACTCCAGTCAGGACAAAGAAAGATTGCACTCTGAAACGGGTTGAGCCAGTTCTTACACAGAGTGGAATTGATTAACCTCTGTTCTCCTCTGCTACAGGATTACCTCTGCCTGTCCCAAGTTGTGTGCACTAGTGTTAAACTAAAAACAAACAAAACATGTGTCTCCCAAAGTGCTGCGTTCTTGGACTCCCTGCCTTCAAACCTCCCCGGGCAGTGCTTTATGAAGCATGCAGAAGCTGTTGTTTGTTTTGCGCTCCAAAATACTCTGTTCATTCAACAGCTGTAATATTCAACAGATTGCATTGTTAAAAACTCTGCACCAGTTTCCCCAAATAGACAGACTTCTGTGAGGTCCCTGACTTCCTTGTCTTGATTTGCTAAAAGCCAAGCACAGCCCTTGGTATGCGGTAGACGGTCAGAATGATTGTCTTAGAGTTTTATTGCTGTGAAGAGACACCATGACCATGGTAACTCTTACAAAGGAAAATATTTAGTTGGGGCTGGCTTACAGTTTCAGAGGTATTCTCCATTGTCATCAGGGTTGAAAACATGACAGTACCCATGCAGACAAGGTGCTGGAGAGGGAGCTGAGAGTTCTACGTCTTGCTCCCCGGACAACGAGGAGGAGGTCGTCTGCCACACTGGACATAGCCTGAGCATACGAGACCTCAGAGTCTATCCCCACAGTGACACACTTCTCCCAACAAGGCCATGCCTGCCCCCAAAGGGCCACACATCCTAGTAGTACCACTCCCCATGGGCCAACTGTTCATACACGTGGGGGACCATACCTACTTAAACCACCACAATGATCTTCATTGATGGTATTCAGTTTGTCGAGGGTTCAGAAAAGGTGCAAACATAATAGTGTATAGGAATAGACGCATTGATATTTAGCTTGTGTGTCTGCTTGTTAGCAACAGTCTAGTTTTGGGTGTCATTTCTTGGTGCCTCTGTGAAGTTCCACATGAGACAATTAAAAGTGACCGCCCTACAATCTGAATCACTTAGGTGCCCGGATAAACCTGCATCTACGTTGGTGCATTCGCCGGAATTCACTGGGTGAAACTCTGTGAAGTATAGTTGACTGAAGTACCACTCAGCATAGGCATTGAACTAATGTCAGGCTGTGGAGAACCGTGGCATAAATAAGGATAGAGTACTTGCTAGTACTCTCTGAGGTCAGGTTAGCGGTGTACCAGCACTCCTTTGTGTGGCTCTGACATTGCTGTGATATGATCATCAATGTAAGGCTGACGCAGCACGAGGAATTCACAGAGGGTTCTGAAGCCTGCACGGGCAGAATTGGATGCGCCTTTCCAGTTTAGATTCAGCCTATCCCTAGGACTCTCCCATCATTGCGGATTTCAGTTCATGTTGAATAAGTTCCCTTTAATTTCAGATGGCACTGTGGTTTTTATTTTTCAGTGTTGAAAATGAACCCGTGAGCACAAGTCAGAAAAAGGAAAAGGCGCTTTCATCAGAAGCAGTAAAGGTACGGTTTAAATTAATTTTATCTTTAATATTATTAAATAATTACAATAACGGTGTAACACCCAGAAAAGAGTTTAAATTCCTGCATATTCTTCCTTTTAAGTTTTTGTTTTTCCACATATTGAAGCGCATGTTCATTTTTTCGTTATTAGGATATCTAACCTTGCCCCATACACACTTCCATGAGGTAGGAGAACCATGAGAAGGTTGCATTGGCCACAGTGTGAACTTCATTTGAGGCATTTAGATGTTTTTGCCTTAGTTTCGAGATATCTAAATGACAGCATGCGAATTTCATAGTCTCTTCCAACAGATTTTAAAAGATTGAGTTGTGTTTTATGGAATGGTATGGATACCTAATGGTGTTTTGGCGAGGTGCAAGTTAATATGTCACTACTAGGTGTCATGGCCGTGTGAGGGATTTGTTTGGTTAGCTCCTGTGTAAGCCTGCTGAACACTACAGGACACGCATCAACCACGCCCAGGCTCCCCACTGAGCCGCACAGTTGTGGTGAGAGGCTGAAACCCTTGAAAATTTGCAGCTTTCCTAAGCGGTTTTCTAAGAGAATGGAATTCTGGGTTGTCTGTCGCCGCAGTTGTGACATTTGGTATTAGTTGCTCGCTTTCCTTATATGTCATTTGTGACAGTCAGTCAGTTGGCTCTGTTTGGGTATTCCAGGTTAAATTAACCAGGCCATTAGAAGAATGGAAAGTTATCTGAATTTTCTATTACTGTTGTGAGTACTTTTTTTTTTTTAACATGTCGAATGATTTACAATTTGTGAATTATATCTAAGAAAGTTAAGGTGTGTATTCTTCCTGCTCTCTCAGTGAAAGTGAAAATATTTGCTTTTTGAGAGAAATAGGTCAGGATCACCTTTCTTCTCTTCTCTCACTTGAGTTTGGCTACCGAATTGTGCTCTGTGGCTTACTTTTTATTTTGGTTGACTGAATTTTCCTACACAGAGTCTCACTGTGTAACACAGGCAGGTCCCTCCTCCAGGCTTCTGCCTGTTGGGACTGCAGTGTGCATCACCAGGCCTGGCTCCACCCTCAGCTTTCCTAAGTTTTGTTCTGCAGACAGCACTTGGCAGCCTGCTAAATAACCTTGGCACGGGCTCTGCAGCTTGCTCTCTTCTTCGGCCTTTGAGAGAACCTATACAAGTGTCTCGCTTTTAATGCTATGAATGGAGATTTACCCCTGTGTTCCACAACTACTGCTGAGATCTCAAACGATGAGGATTCTTTGGCTACCAGTTCCTGTCCATGCATCTCTCAGCTCTTCCTTCAACTGTTCATTGCTTCTACACTGTCCACCTTCTGCACACCTTTCTGTTCTCTTCTGTTTGGTCTCTGCTTATCGCCTGACTCAGCCTGCATCTGCCCGTTGCCTAAACTTTCAGTCCGCACACTTGGATGAAGTCAGCCTTTACTATCCAGGAGTCTGATCCATCTTCCATCTCCAGAGATTTGTTTGAGAGTCACAGGTTTTTGGGGTTCAGTAAGTACATATGACAGCAAATATGGTGGTAGGTAGGGCCTCTGTGCCAGCAATCTTTCCATCCCGATATCTTACTCTATTCTTCGAACAGTTTTCTTTCCATTGCTAATGTTTGTTTAAGTTGGAGTGTTCAGGATTTCCTTCTGGGGTCTGGGCAGCTGCATAAATACCACTTGTAGTCATGATAGACATATTCATGACTATAATTACGGGGGCACCCAATTAGTTCATGATAAAATGGACACAGGACACTTTCTTTGCTGGACAATTTTGGCATTTTAGTCCTTGTATCTCTCTCTCCCTCTTCTGCTCATTTCCTTCTCCCTCCCTCCCTCCATCCCCATCCCCTTGAAACTACTGGTATGGTTTCTTCAGCCTATTCACATGGGATTAAAACAAGTGTGTGTGTTCTAGCATGGCTCCTATGACATGGGAATGAAGACTAGATGGACAGAGGGACATACAGAAAAGCTGGGAAGAGGAGGACTGGGCTCTCAGATGCAGACTCTGTACAATCTGGAAATCAGTGTGCTTATTATGTACAGTTGAATAGAGGAAGGTTATTACATAGATCAGGGAGATGGGGTTCTTATACACAGCCTGAAAAGGGAGGCAGGGTTTATAGTATACAGCTGGATCAAAGAGGCAGGGTTTGCTGTCTTAGTAGGAGCAGTCGCTGTAGAGGAGCAATCTTCCAATCAGAAACACGGGGCAGGTACATGGTAGCACGTACATGCTTGTACACACTGTCATCATTTCTACTCAGGCCCCAGAGGAAGGCTTTGCCACTCCCTGGACTCTGAGGCTGCGAGGTCCTTGATACATCTGTGCCGGTGTCAACAACAAAAGTTTACTCAGGCCTTCACACAGCCAGGGCTTCTTTGCTCTCTACATGTATTGATAAAGTCAACATCAGTCTCATAGCTTGAGGATACAAACTGTTGAGAAAGATGAGCCATAGCATTTAGTACATTGCTATTTTCAGTCGGAGATTTTTCATTTAGCAAGTGGCCTGGAATATGCTGTCTGTTTTGTTTCTATTAATCAGTTTTCTGATCTATCTACATACAGCACAGCAGTGTGACATCTCTCTCCTCTTTGCATCTTATTAACCTGAATTTTATGCCGTCAATATTAAGGGAAAAATATGAAGAAGCTTCTCTCTGGAGTCTGAAACATAACAGACTTATGAATAGTTGACATCGTCATATATATCTCATTTTGTATTTGACATTGAGATATCAAATCAAGAACTCAGTGATGTTTCCTAAGATGCTGGAGATACAAAAATTTATTTTACTTTAAGCAGTTCCAGCTATAATCTTATATTACATTTGGATATCATTAAATTCCTAATTCTTAAAATGTCGCTTATGTTGTTTCTATAACTCTTCCTGCCTTTCTAACATTGTTAGCTATTTCTAATGCTTGCATGTATTTTTCTCTACTGAAATATGTATTCCTGTTAGTTGGGTTTTTTATTTATTTTTATTTTTATATTGCTTTTAATGATTTAAGTTTTATTGCATTATGATGAGAAAAGATACATGATTTCAATTTATCTGAAGTTGTTAACATTTAAAAACATATTTTAAGTAAATAGAAATAAATCACATTCTTGTTTCCCTTTTGTACTCCAACTCCTCCCAGAGACCCCCCTTCAATACCTACAATACCTTTTTTGGTCATATTCTTTAAAATTTATAAAATATTATAACAATAAAAATGAGTATTATAAAAGTTGTTTGATATAAAACAACAATCAATTTAACAGTCTTATGTAGATGCTTGTCTATAGCAATACTGAAAATATATTTATTTTTCTCAATTTAAATTTTAAATAACTCCAAACATATTAACTGTATATTTTAAAATAATACATCACTACTAGTATTTTTTTAATAAACATAAATATATAAAGTCTTTTTGTTTGCTTATTTGTTTTGTATTTAGTAGAGCTTAAAATTTTGGCTCTTACTGTGGTAAAAGCCCAAAATAAGAACAATATTTAGACATTGGATTTCATTGTAATAAGGCTGTACTTCAAAGACCCTCACATCACCAAAGGATTTTATGCCCATCGTAGCTAAGCTGAGAGATGACAGTTCTGCTGCGCCAAGGAATGAATTGTAGGCTCGATTTTTTGGATACAGACTTCCTGCTATGGTCAAAGCTATTTGACTTGAGTAAGTGTCTTTATTCTCAGCCCACAGAGAACAGGTTACATTCATTTAAGAAATGGTGTGTGTATTAAGACTTTATAGTCTGTCCATAAAGTCATTTACCAACTGTTTCAATGAACAATGGTTCTGCTTGGAGGGTGGCAAAGACATTAGGTGAGGGTAAGAATCTGGTTCATTGGCTGTGATAATTTGGGAAAGCATTCATCTCAGAGAAAGAGTAACTTATAAAGTCCTCTTCTTCAAAATGACACAATAATTATAAATATCAAACAAAGCATTCAGTCTCACTCCTTGTTGTTCTCTTACAAGCCACCCTCCAAGTTAATTATCCAAAGTAATTCTTTTGGCTGTACAAATACTTTTGAAATATGTAAGCTGTTCTGAAAACCATAGTATAGTGTATAAATATGAATTATACAATACTACTAATAGAGAGACTGAGATAGGAGAAGCATGATTTCAAGACCATTATGTGGCACACAGCAAGACACTGTCAGGTACAAACAAGCAGAAAGTGTATGTGGGTTGTACAGTATTGCACCTATTTCTCCAATTACCAAATTAGAGAGACCATTGGATGACAGTCAACAAATTTCTAATTCCTCATATTTTTGGATTTCAATCGGTTAGGATATGTTGGTAATATTAATTTTAATATTAAGATAGTAAGAAAAAGTAATTTTTACTTCCTGTTTTTGTTGTAAGAGGTGGAATTAAGTTTGTGTGGGTTTGTTGAAAGATTACTTTCTTGCTTCTTCTAGGGTATAGTTTTGCTCCTTATGTTGGTGTTTTTCTTCTATTATCCTTTGTAGGGCTGGATTTGTAGAAAGATATTGTGTAAATTTGGTTTTGTCATGGAATATCTTGTTTTCTCCATCTATGATAATTGAGAGTTTTGCTGGGTATAGTAGCCTGGGCTGGCATTTGTGTTCTTGTAGGGTCTGTATGACATCTTCCCAGGATCTTCTAGCTTTCATAGTCTCTGGTGAGAAGTCTGGTGTAATTCTGATAGGCCTGCCTTTATATGTTACTTGACCTTTTTCCCTTACTGCTTTTAAAGTTCTTTCTTTGTTTAGTACATTTGGTGTTTTGATTATTATGTGACAGGAGGAATTTCTTTTCTGGTCCAGTCTTCTTGGAGTTCTGTAGGCTTTTTGTATGTTCATGGGCATCTCTTTTTTTAGGTTAGGGAAATTTTCTTCTATAATTTTGTTGAAGATATTTACTGGCCCATTACATTGGGAATCTTCACTCTCTTCTTTACCTATTATCCTTAGGTTTGGTCTTCTCATTGCGTCCTGGATTTCCTGGATGTTTTGGGTTAGGAGCCTTTTGCTTTTTGCATTTCTTTTGACTGTTGTGTCAATGTTTTCTATGGTGTCTTCTACCCCTGAGATTCCCTCTTCTGTCTCTTGTATTCTGTTGGTGATGTTTCCATCTATGACTCCTGATTTCTTTCCTAGGTTTTCTATCTCGAGAGTTGTCTCTCTTTCAGATCTCTTTATTGTTTCTATTTCCATTTTTACATCCTAGATGGCTTTGTTCATTTCACCTGTTTGATTGTGTTTTCCTGTAGTTTAAGGGATTTTTGTGTTTCCTCTTGAAGGGCTTCTAGCTGTTTACCTTTGTGCTCCTGTATTTCTTTGAAGGAGTTATGTCTGTATCATCATCATGAGAAGTGATTTTAGATCTGAATCTTGCTTTTCCGGTGTGATGGTGTGTCCAGGACTTGCTATGGTAGGAGAATTGGGTTCTGATGATGCCAAGTAACCTTTGTTTGTGTTGCTTATTTTCTTACGCTTGCCCCATCCCCCCCCCCGGCCCCAGCCATCTGGTTATCTCTAGTGCTACCTGCCCTGGCTAAACCTGACTGGAGCCTGTCCTTCCTGTGATCCTGGTTGTGTCAGAACTCCTCAGAGTCAAGCTGTCTCTGGGATCCTATGAATCTGGGATCCTGTGATCTGGGCTTGTTAGAGTGCCTGGGAGCGTAACTTCCTCTGGGAGTTGTGTGACTGGCTGCGGAGTTTGAGCCAAAGGTCTGCTCAGGGCACCAGCCCGGACAGACGTGAAAGAACCCATGTCACTGGGCTGGAGGAGTTCCTGTGTGCCTGGGTCCTGCTGGTCCCAGTTACTCCCAGTGTTGGGACAGATGTGTCCACCTCACCTCTGATCCTGGGCATGTTAGAGAGTGCCTGGGAGTGGCGCTTCCTCTGGGTGTTGTGGGACTGACTGTTGAGTTTGAGCCCAAGGTCTGCTCAGGACACCAGCCCAGACAGATTGGAAGCAACCATATCACTGGGCTGGCGGAGTTCCTGTGTGCCTGGATCCCACAGGTCCCAGACTCTCCCAGTGTTGGCACAGATGTGTCCTCCTCACCTCCAATCCTCTGATCCTGGTCTTATCAGAGTGCCTGGGACAGGAGCCACCTCCAGATGCTGTGGTACTGGCAGCAAGATTTGGGCTGGTGAGATGGCTCAGCAGTTAAGAACAACTGAATGCTCTTCCGAAGATCCTGAGTTCAAATCCCAGCAACCACATGGTGGCTCATAACCTTCTGTAATGAGATCTGTTGTCCCCTTCTGGTGTGTCTGCAGACAGCTACAGTGTACTTACATATAACAATAAATAAATCTTTTAAAAAAACCGTTTTTTTTTTTTTT
>JADRCD010207376.1:0-12458 GCA_019843815.1 Montemys delectorum
AGTATGGCTGTGAAGACAAGCTCTCACCTATTATATTAATGACCTTTCTTGCTTTTGTAGATTTGTTAAATTGATTCTTGTGAACAGACATGGAAGTTATCTTTTTAAAATAATTAGAAATGCCTAAAACTAGACAGAACCTCTGTTAACCCAGTTTGAAAATGTTATATAGGGTATCCTGAGTCCTGCCTGATATGTGCTCTTCCTACAAAATTTATGAGAAGGCTATGAATGAGCTGAAGGCAAAAGAGAAGATATAAGAGAGGATCATGGAATGCACATCCTGTGACCATGACTTATTGCTATGTTTGATTCTTTGTAGAATAGGTTCCTTGATCAGAAACAGTGCTAGAGAGAATACTATAATGGCATATGGCAGTCTATAAGCCTATATATAGGTACAAGTTTTGTTAGTGCTACTTGCAAGGATGTCAGATCTGTATCTAGAGAAAATATTCTGCTAAGAGCACAATGCTGCCCCTTCCATGTCAGGAGTGGTCGAGTGTGATTACCTAATGTAAATGGCCAATAACTCTGAGAAATGGATTTGGGGACTGAACACTGGCAGATCCAGTACTTATTAGTGGTGAAAGAAGATCAACCTCTAAGATATCCATGTGTTGAGCTCATGCACAGCCCCCACATGAACTTAAGACTGATTTTACTATTACTGTAAAAATAAATTATTGATATTTGTATTAGGATTGTATTAAATCTCTACATTGCTTTGGGAAGTATGGCTATCCTAGAAATATGAAGCCTGCCATCACATGAACATGAGATATCCTTCTATGTCTTCAAATCCCTTTTATGTATGTTAGTGCTGTTTTGTTCACAAGTCTTTTATATTCTTGATCAAATTTATTTCTCACAATTCCATTCTCTTTGACTAGTGAAGATAGATGGACCAAAGATAGGTGTGGACAGAGAGATATTTATTTTAAGGAATTATCTCATACTTTTATGAAGTTGGCATGTTCAAAACAGGAAGGTAGGCTGGAAACTCCAGAAGTAGTTGATATACAATCTTGAGGAAGAAACTTTTGTTCCCTGGATGAACTAATTCAGTTCTTAAGCCTCCAAACTGATTGGATAAGATCAATCTCATTATGAATGGTAATCCCTTTCGTGTAAAGTCAACTGGTTAGGCAAGACTCTGATGGCTACAATGACATTAGAGGTCAGAAGACAGTAATATCTATGAATATCAATCCAAACATGAAATGTGTGTGTTAATCTTCAGTGCTAGGTTATTATATAGAGAGAGCTGTTTTGGAGTTACAGTTCAAAGTAGAAGAATGTTCAGAAGTATGTTCAAAATTTAGATGAACCACAATAAGTACATATAAGAGTTAACTTCTACCTCAAGGTAAGCTAGACCAGAAACTCCCTCAATATATACATATATATGTAGTATTGCAAGCATAGAAAAAAAGGAAGAGCTTCAGAAATTTGCTAGAGTAGTGTGATGGCTAGTGTTCATTGTCAACTTAACGAACTCTAGAATCTCTAGAAGATGGTCCTCTGGGCATATCTGAGAGACATCATCTTGATTACATGAATCAAGATAGGAAAGCTCACTCACTGTAGGTGACACCATTTCCTAAGCAGGGGTACCTGGACTATAAGAATGGAAAAAGTGAGCTGGACACTAGCATTCATGTGTTCATCCCTGTCTTCTTCTGACCACAGACAGAATGTGACAAGCTGCTTCAAGCTCTTGGTGCTTTCATTTTCCCACCGTGATAAGTCATCATGGGATGTAAGCTCAAATAACCCTTCCTTCTTTAAGTTGCTTTTCCCCCCAAAGTATTTTATCACAGCAACAAGAAAAGAAGCTAAGAAAGGCAATGACAGGATACCTTGCAGCTATAGAAAAGGGGCTAGGCAATGCATGGAAAGGAAGCTAAATTTAACACAGCTTCAGTTACATGAGTCCTCAGACTGGAAGGAAGAAGCAGAATACTCTTCCAAATGTGCTAGAAACTACACCTTCCAAAGTAGGCAGCTCAGTGAGAAGATCCCCACTGAAATTGAGACAGCCTAACCAACAGATCAGCAAAACTCTTCATCCATGGGAGTGAAAGACTGGGCTAGGCAAAATACTGCATAAAGTATCACAAAGGTTTACTAATGAAAATAATCAATGGCCTCACAGAAGACACAAATAAACAGATGAAGTCAATCAAGGACCTGGAAAAGAAAGTTGGCAGCATAGAAGAAAACACCAGCAAAATGGAGAACATTAGCAATACAGGTGGAAAAAGCAGCAACATGAAAGAAAAAGTCAGGATGGTAGTTGAGATTCCTTAAATTTGGGGTGTGTGTGTGTGTGTGTGTGAAAATCTACTAAAAAAAAATAGAATAAATCAGCAATCATTCAAGAAAGCAAAAGAAAAGATACCAGAGGTGGAGGGTAAGGTTGTAGAAACCTACTCTCAAACATCAGTAAGGAGGAATAATCATGACCACAATATCTGAGAATTCAGAATGATCAAGAGACCAAGCCTGAGACTCCATGGAAAAGAAGGAGCTGAAATAAACACTAAAGGCATAGAAAAATCTGTTTTGTGAAATTATACTAGAAAAATGCCCATATCTAGAAAAAAGACATTTAAAGACAAGAGACATTCATATAGACATAGCCACAGGAAACTCTCTCCAAGATATGTAATAGTAAAGATGTCAAAAAATTAAAGCAAAGAAATGATATTAAATGTTGTAAGGGGAAAGCACCAAAACATCATCAGGTCTCACATGAGCAAATCTGAAATCAAGGAAAGCCTAAAATGCTATTTTGAGTCTGAAAATAGCTGTCTGCTGGATTGATCTTCTTGGGCATTGTGTAAAGGTTGTCTTTGTATTACTATTCAAATGTTGATTTCTTTGCCAGCAGAGAGCTAGGTACTGTGGACTTTGGTATTGTTACTTTTATGAAGCATCACTTGTCTTCATGTTTAGTAAACATTCTTCTCCATTACCTTCTGATTGGTTCAACAAAGATCTCACAGCCTATAGCTGAAGCAGGAGAGGCAAGGTGGGACATCCTGGCAGAGATAGGAACTCTGGGAAAAATCAGATGGGGGTAGGTATTGCCAGACACACAGATGTATGGGGACTGAATGAGAGATAATGAGTTAGTTAGGAACAAACCTAAGCTATAAGTCCTAAGCTTTCATATATAAATAAAAAAACCTCCATATCATTGCTGGGAGCTGGCCATTTGAGGCAGTCTGACTATAGCTGTCAATTCAGGGTGTTGTAGTCAGCAAAACTTTAAAAACTGATGTTGAAATAGTCATTTGAAGAGAGGCCAAGCTGAGGTCATCCATGTTGACTGACATCCGTGATGACTGACCCAGCACTACAGAACACACTATACGCAGCAGAGGGAGACAGGCTCAATTACAAGAGCACAGGAAAAGCACTTTTGTGAGTGAGAGGAAAAGGTGAACAAAGGAGCTGGAGAGAAACCCATCACTTACAACCAGCAAAGCCCTTACGCTAGCAGGGGAAAAGAAGAAAAATAACCCAACCAACCAGAACAGCCAGCCACAAAAATAAAAACTTAGTAAGATCTCTCAATAATAACCAAAACTGTAAATGGCCTCAACTTCCCTAATAAAGAGAAAAGATTACTCAAATGGATTTAAAAGTTAGATATGGGGCAGGAGACATAGCTCAGCGATTAGGAGCACAGACTCCTCTTCCAGAGATCCTGAGTTCAGTTCCCAGCAACCACATAGTGGCTCACAACCATCTGTAATGGGATCTGATGCCCTCTTCTGGTGTGTCTAAAGACAGCTACAGTGTACTCACATATATAAAACAAATAAATCTTTTTTTGAAAAAAAGGAAGAAAGGAAAGAAAGAAGGAAGGGAGGGAGGGAGGGAGGAAGGAAGGGAGGGAGGGAGGGAGGGACAGAGGGAGAAAGGAAGGAAGGAAGGAAAAAAGAAAGGAAGGAAGTTTGATACTACTATCTGTTCTCCAAGAAACACACCTCACTAGTAAACTCAACTCATCTAAGATATTTACCTATATCTACAAAATATATGTACAACAACACCTATATTAACATTTGATTAAATAAATGAATACTCTAGTTTAACCAAGTTGTCACATTAAAAATGCTAAGCATCACAGCTGAGTTGTGTGATCAATGAACATGCAGTTACTATTATTTAATATTGTCCTGAAAGTTTTGTGATTTTCTTCCCTATAATGGCAAAACTAAAATCCATAAGAAAACCGAAGTCACCCCTAGACCCACTTCACATGTGATTCTAGATTCTATGAAGTTGACAATTAACAGAAATCATCTTGATTCAAAACATAGGTATATATATGTACATATATATATATACACATATGTATATTATGAAGTTTTAAAATTAACAACAATCAAAGAAAAGGCTTCATGATCAAACTTGGAACATAGGAGAAAAGCCTGTGAAATGGCTATTATCTTTTGTTGTTGGGAAATTACAAGTTAAAAGAAGTTACCACTGCACACCTGTTAGAATGGCTTTCACCCAAAACCAGACAATGCCAATGCTGCTGAGAATGAAGAATATCAAGAACCTTCATTTATTGCTGATGGGTTGTAAAAATAGTACAGTCATTTTAGAAGACAGGTTGGCAGGCTCCCATAAAGCTAAGCTTACTCTTGCCTTATAACGCAGCTCTAAGAAAGTGCTATAGGATGTCAGGAACGCAAGGGCCAAAGAGATGAATAAGTGAAGCTCAGAGGTTCAGGAAGGACTGGTGACAGAAAAACCATTTTGTAGGATACTGTAATGGTGGATATGCAACATTACACACTTGTTAAATCTGTGCAACCTTATGGTATGAAGAGATCCCTGATGTCAGTAAATTTTATAAACCGTAATTGACATCAGCAGATCCTGGAATTGTACTGATGAAAACCTAACATTTTGGTGGTGAAACTGGAATTATCCTGAGTCCCAAACTTAGCCAATGAAAGTTGTCATGCAGGAAGTTTGTGAAAATACAGATCTGTTTGTTTCCCTAAAAGCACATGGGCAAGTGCCCTACAGTTGGAGAAACAATGGCATAAAAGAGTGAGTTCTACAGTCTCTGGTGATGGAGACATCACCACAGTGAATTTTCTTAAGTTTTGCAGAAAATGTGCATGCAGGAGAGAGTGCTTTCAGGAGAGATTGGCTGGCCTAGTTCCCAGTGGGCCTCACAGGTGGTGTTAAAATGATTAATTTATCACAGTCCTAAGTATGCCTCTCAGCCTTACAGGCCTATAAATCTGACTGAATCCTTTTAGAGGCAGTCTCACACAAACCAAGATGCTTGATAAAACCAATCAGCAAGTTTACCAACTAAAAATTTAAATTATGATTATAACAATTGACACTATGCAAATTGGCATAACTAGTTCATTTTCTTCCTTTAGGCATCTGGATAGAGGAAATAAATTGCTATCAAAAGTTTACTAGGCAAACAATAAATTAAAGAAGATAGCAGACAAATTAAAGAAGAGTTAAGTGGATCGCATTTACAAGTTCACTTTGTGTGATAGTCCTGTGGGCGTTCCTACCTGCCATAGTTACTGCCCAGCAAAAAACAGTAGCATTCAGACTATGGCGAAGCAGCAGTAACTCACAACTCACAAGATTCAAATCTTCGGTAGAGGTTCTGATCTAGGCTTCAGCGAGTCAAGAAAAAAAAATATGAAGTACATAAAAAAAGAAATAAGCTTTACTTGTGAACAACATAATTATAAATCAGGACATTCTGAGACTCCGCTAATGCCCTTCATCATACATTAAGGTACGTAGTAATTCAGATGCTTAAATATAGGAGCTAGAACTGGGAAACTGCTCTTTAGAAGGAGGTACAAGTAAAGACACTCATAATTTTGGATTAAGGAAAGTTGTCCAATAAAATACCCCAAAATATACACAATCTAAGCAAAAATAAATTGAGCCTCGCCACAGTTTTAAAATCTATGCTCTGCAAATGGTATGAAGAAAAAGGGGTGGGGCTGATTTTTGTTTGCTGTCCTGATACTACTGAACTGAACTGAACTGCTGGTATATCATGAAGCATTTGCAAGTGGACTGAGCTACTGCTGCTGAATCCTGTGAACTGATCTGCTGATTTCCTGACAACACAGATTGGATTTGCTCCAAAGAACAATTTCTAAACAGATTCACTTCCCCTAATAGTCTTTCTTTTCCACTACCTCTGGTGGGTGGTGTGTTAGAAGGTAGGTTAAAGCATTTAAGAACTATCATTAAAAGTAGGGTTGAAGAACAGACCTTGGGTGCAAGCTCTGCAGCCAGTCCCACAACACCCAGAGGAAGCTCCACTCCCAGGTGACCTAACAAGCCCAGGATCACAGGATCACAGACACAGCTTGACTCTGAGGAGTTCTAACACAACCAGAATCACAGGAAGGACAGGCTCTAGTCAGATTTAGCAAGGCCAGGTAGCACTAGAGATATCCAGATGGTGGGGGGCAAGCCTAAGAAAATAAACAACACAAACCAAGGTCACTTGGCATCATCAGAACCTAATTCTCCCACCATAGCAAGTCCTGGACACACCATTACACCGGAAAAGCAAGATTCAGATATAAAATCACTCCTCATGATGATGATACAAGACTTTAAGAAAGACATAAATAGCACCCTCAAAGAAATACAAGAGAACACAGGTAAACAGCTAGAAGCCTTTCAAGAGGAAACACAAAAACCCCTTAAAGATCCTCAGGAAAACACAATCAAACAGGTGAAGGAAATGAGCAAAACCATCCAGAATCTAAAAATGGAAATAGAAACAATAAAGAAAACAGAAAGAGAGACAACCCTGGCCATACAAAATCTAGGAAAGAAATCAGGAATCATAGATGCAAGCATCACCAACAGAATACAAGAGATAGAAGAGAGAATCTCAGGGGTAGAAGACACTGACACAACAGTCAAAGAAAATGCAAAAAGCAAAAAAGCTCCTAACCCAAAACATCCAGGAAATCCAGGACTTACTGAGAAGACCAAACCTAAGGATAATAGGTATAGAAGAGAGTGAAGACTCCCAATGTAATGGGCCAGTTATTATAGAAGAAAACTTCCTTAACCTAAAGAAAGAGATGCCCATGAACATATAAGAAGCCTACAGAACCCCAAATAGACTGGACCAGAAAAGAAATTCTTCCCGACACATAATAATAAAAACACCAAATGTACTAAACAAAGAAAGAATTTTAAAAGCAGTAAGGGAAAAAGGTCAAGTAACATATAAAGGCAGGCCTATCAGAATTACACCAGACTTCTCACCAGAGACTATGAAAGCTAGAAGATCCTGGGCAGATGTCATACAGACCCTACAAGAACACAAATGCCAGCCCAGGCTACTATATCCAGCAAAACTCTCAATTACCATATGTGGAGTGCTGCTGCCGTGCCTTAAAGATGGCGCTGGCCGAGCTGGAGCTGTGGGGTAAACAAGTCCTTATTTGGCGCCGGGGGCGTGCTCACCAGTGGCCTGATTCTACGTCAATGCCTAGTAGCCTATGACTGTGTGAAGCGTGGTATGGGTTCATGGGCCGTCCTACGAAAGGTATATAGTCAGACTCCTGGTGGGGCTCGGGGCCACTCTGCTGTAACCGTTGTGCAAGACATTCCTGAGTAAACTGTTGCTGGAAGAACGTGGTGTGCTGGTCCTTCTTCCCTTCTGGTCAGGGTCATCGGTGCCACACATTTTGGTGGCCCGCACGGGGAGAGTCCCACTTTTTGGGGACTCCCGTGGTGTTCCAGAACCAGCAGCAGTCAGGGCGATCGATTGGAAAGTGGCCGGTAAGTGGGGCCCTTCAGTAAAAAGGTCCTCCAGGAAGGAGGCTTCATTGTTGGAGTCCTCAGTTGGAGGCAGGCAAAAGTGAAAGTAAACGGCCGACAGAGCATGTTCATGCTGGGAGGGGTTTCTCCTTGGATTGTAATAGTTGTAGTCGTTCTCGTGACTTTGTTGGCTTGCTTATGCCTTAATTGTCATCGCACAGGGCACGAGTGCCATCTCTAGCCATGGGAACTTTTCTGTCTTGCCCCGTAAAGACCACTCTTCATGAGCTGCTCAGTAGCAAAGGATTAAAGTTTAAGGATAAGGTACTGGCTCAGATCCTCCAGGAGGTGGACTATGTCACCTCCTGGTTTGCTGTGTTGGGCAACTTTATGCTACCCTGCTGGGATAAGTTAGGGAAAGATTTGGACCGAGCCTGGGAGGAAGGTACCCTGCAAGATAAAAAGGGCAAAACAGGAGTGAGAGGAATGTGGAAAGTCATTCGCAGTTGCTTGACTAGTGAGGAATGTATTCCTGCGGTTAAAGTGACGGCGGAGGTCTTAGAACATATAAAGGAGATGAAGTCTGAGAATCAGTCTAACAGTTCTAGGCGTTCTAAAGTCCATGAAAAGAAAAGTTCAGGGAATCTATATCCGGATTTGAGGGAGGTTGTCAACGTGCCTAAGTCTGAGTCTGATAGCAGTTCTGACGAGAGTATTAGGGAGAAAGACTTAAAAGAACAAATGCAAGAGCTGTTGGCAAAAATGGAGAAACTTTCAGAGAGGAAGGAGAAGAAGACAGCGGGCAAGAAGGAGGAGGAAGTGAGGGAGGAGACGGATAGGGCGTTGCCTAGTGTGCCGTGCCCGCCACCTTATGCGGAAGTCTCCCGAGCAGAGTGTGGTTCCTTGCAGCCACAAGGGGACGCACAAGGGCGGACAGCCAGAGTGGTGACGCTCTCTTGCACTTTCTGCCCACAGACTTGGAGGGAGGTGGTAACCGCCTTCCCAGTGTTCGAGGATGCCAATCAAGTACGGACCTATGAACCATTAGATTTCAAGGTCCTGAAAAATTTAGCTGAGTCTGTGCAGGCATATGGCATTAGTGCCTCGTTCACTGTTGCTCAAGTGGAAAGGCTTACCTTGAGTGCCACGACACCTTCAGATTGGATGTCTATGGTGAAGGCATGCCTTTCCATGGGCCAGTACTTGGATTGGAAGTCTATTTACTCTGAGTTTGCTCAACAACAGGCCAGAGATAATGCAGCACAAGGACTGGCGGCTTGGAATTTAGACATGCTCACAGGCCAGGGCCAGTGGTTGAACAATCAAACAGCTTATCCTCCACAGGTATATGGGCAGATTAATCAGTTGGCCTTGAGGGCATGGAAAGCTTTGCCAAATAAAGGAGAAGTGTCAGGAAATCTAACAAAAATCGTTCAAGGGGCCACAGAACCGTTCTCTGATTTTGTGGCTAGAATGATGGAGGCTGCAGGTCGGATCTTTGGAGATCCTGATACTGCCATGCCACTAGTGCAACAGCTCATATTTGAGCAGTGTACTAGAGAATGCCGTCAGGCCATCACCTCTTGGAAAAACAAGGGACTGCAAGCATGGATGAAGGCGTGTAGAGAGATAGGAGGTCCTTTATCCAATGCTGGGCTGGCAGCTGCCGTGATTCGAGGAGTGGTTCAGTATTCTAAGGTTAAGGCAAAGGGCCCAGGTGCCTGTTTCTCATGTGGCAGGCAGGGACATCTAAAACATCAGTGTCCAAATAGAGGGCGAGAGGTACAGAAGTGCCCTCCTGGAGTATGTCCTAAATGCAGAAAAGGAAACCATTGGGCTAATGAGCGTAGGTCGGTTAAGGATATCAACGGACGACCTATTGAGGAAGCAAGTGGTCATTCAATGTCAAAAAATGGAGTGCAGGGCCCCCGGCCTCAGGGCCCTCGAATATATGGGGCTATGGAGAGGCAGCAGAGTCAAGGGAGTGTCAGCCTACTCAATATGAGGCCCCAAGAAGGGCCACGCCAGGCTCCGCAGGGCTGGACCTCCCTTGCACCTCCCGCATCGTATTGACACCACAAATGGGAGTGCAGCCTATTTCAACAGATTTTAAAGGTCCGTTACCTCCAAGTACTGTAGGCTTGTTAATAGGAAGATCATCTTCCGTATTAAAAGGATTAGTTATTCATCCAGGAGTAATTGATGCAGATTATGAAGGGGAAGTTAAGATCCTAGCCTCCTCCCCTCGAGGGGTTTCAGCCATATCTCCTGGAGATAGAATAGCTCAATTACTGGTTTTGCCTAGTTTACATGAATTGTTTCCATCCCAGAATCGTAATAGGGGAAGTCAAGGTTTTGGCTCCACCAGCGTAGATTCGATTTATCTCAGTCTTGATCTAGAGAAGCGCCCTATAGTGGAACTGAAAATTAATGGGAAAATCATCAAAGGCCTACTAGACACAGGGGCAGACTGTGATATCGTCGCCCTAAAAGATTGGCCGAAAGGCTGGCCGGTTCAATCTTCATCTCAAACTTTGCAAGGACTAGGGTATGCCAAGACACCTGAAATGAGTGCCCGAGAGCTCCCTTGGGAGGCTCAGGAGGGACATTATGTGCATTTTCAGCCTTATGTGTTGGAGCTACCTATTAGTCTGTGGGGACAAGATCTCTTAAGAGACATGAATTATCGCCTAACTAATGCTGAATGCTCCATGCCCTCTCAGAGAATGATGAAAGACATGGGATGGAACCTTGGTAAAGGATTAGGAAAGTATCTACAAGGGAAATCACAACCAATTGAAAACATGCCGAAAAATGATAGGAAGGGTCTGGGTTTTTCCTAGGGGCCACTGAAGGAGGAATTCCCATTACGTGGAAAACAGAGGATCTTGTATGGGTTCCTCAGTGGCCGTTATCCTCTGAAAAACTTCAGGCAGCTCAGAGCTTGGTGCTAGAGCTGTTATCTTTGGGTCACATCAAACCATCTGTGTCTCCCTGGAATATTCCTATTTTTGTCATTAAGAAGAAATCTGGAAAATGGAGATTATTGCATGATCTACGAGCAATTAATGCACAGATGCAGATCATGGGGCCTGTACAAAGAGGCTTGCCACTACTATCAGCATTGCCTGCCTCTTGGCCTATAATAGTCATTGATATCAAAGATTGTTTTTTCTCCATTCTGCTTTGTTCCAAGGATAGCGAAAGATTTGCCTTTACAGTGCCATTGTGTAATCATGAGGAGCCAAATCAAAGGTATGAGTGGATAGTTCTACCTCAAGGTATGGCCAACAGTCCCACTATGTGTCAACTGTTTGTGGGAGAGGCCATTGCTCCTTTAAGAAAGGAATTTCCCCAAATTAAATGCCTTCTTTATATGGACGATATTTTGTTGACTGCCGCTAATCAGGATATCTTAAATTCTGCATATAGCAGATTAGTGATATTGTTAGAAGGAAGAAAATTGTATATTGCCCCTGAGAAAGTCCAGAGAGATATGATAGTAAATTATTTAGGGACCAAGATTGATAGGGTGAAGATAGTTCCTCAAAAAATTGAAATTAGAAAAGATAATTTGAAACCTCTTAATGATTTTCAAAAATTATTAGGAGATATAAATTGGATAAGAGGCTATCTTAAGTTACCTAATTATGAATTGAAGCCCTTATATAATATTTTAATTGGGGATTCAGCGTTAGATTCGCCTAGACAGTTAACAAAAGAAGCCAGAGAGGCATTGCAGGTTGTTGAGGACAGGTTACAGACTGCGTTTTTACAGAGATGGAAAAAATCACAGCCCATCATGCTATGTATTTTAGCTACCTTTTCTCAACCTACAGGATTGTTGTGGCAGGATGGTCCATTATTATGGATCTATTCCAGAGTCTCTCCAGGAAAATCTATTGAGCATTATCCAACTGCAGTCTCTGCTTTGGCCTTGCTAGGGATTCAGCAGTGTTTACAATATTTTGGAGTTTCCCCTGCCAGCATTATAGTTCCCTATTCCAGCCATCAAGTTAAGGTTCTTTGTGGCATTGTGGATGATTGGGCCATTCTGCAGTGTGGATTTGATGGTGTGATTGATAATTATTATCCCAAACATCCATTAATATCATTTTTTAAAGAGCATCCTGTGATTTTTCCCAAAATGACTTTATCGCAGCCCATTAAAGAGGTGCCTAATATTTTTACTGATGGTTCCAAGACAGGCTGTGGTGCTTATATGATTGAATCACAGGAACCAGTAAAGTGTCAGTTTCATTCTGGTTCCCCTCAAATTGTAGAATTAAGAGTTGTTTTAGAAGTCTTTAAGGTCTGTCAATTTGCATTTAATTTAATTTCTGACTCTGCCTATGTGGTCAATGCTGTAAAGATCCTGGAAGTGGCAGGTCTCATTAAGCGTAGCAGCACAGTGTTTTCACTATTTCAAGAATTGCAAAGGTTAATCTGGCAAAGGACTACATGCTTTTACATTCAGCATATCAGAGCACATACAGGTCTACCAGGACCGCTTAGTGCGGGTAATGAAGCTGTGGATCATTTGTCCAGAATTGAATGTTACTTTTGGAGCTCCACAATTGAACAGGCGAAACAATTTCATCAGTTGTTTCATGTTAATGCAAAGACCTTACAACAGAAATTCCATTTGT
>JADRCD010207377.1:0-17917 GCA_019843815.1 Montemys delectorum
GTGTGTGTGTGTGTGTGTGTGTGTGTGTGTGGGAGAGAGGGGGGGGGTGTCACAGTGCACATGTAGAGGTCAGAGGTCAACTCTGTGAAACCAGTTCCCTCCTTCCACCTTTCTGTGAGTTCCAGGAATTGAGCTCATGTGTCCAGACTTCCACAGCAAATGGCCTTACCCACTGACTGAGCCATTCTGTGTCTAATATTTAAATGGAATTCATGATGTGCCAGCAGCTGTTTGGAGCGCTTTGAAGTCTCAGGTCAGGTGTTTAAACTGCATAAAGGCCCTTGAGACAGTCCTGATATTGGCTTCTGTTTATGATTTATAGAGATCTAGGGGTGGGAGCACACCCTGGAGTCCCACACTCTAGAGCTAGATTCAGGAGGATCAGAAATTCAGGCTCAGCTTTGGTGAAGTAGAGAGTTCAACATGAGCCTGGGTTACTTGAGAACCTGTAGAAACAATGTACCATTATATATAATAGATGAAGAGAGGAAGCTCAGAGAGGCTAAGTGTCTTAGCCAAGGTTGCACAGCTGCCAAGTGCTATAACTGGGATTCGAACTCAGGAACTCTAGTTCCAGACAATGTCTCTTAACGATTACAGCAGGTACTTACCTCCTCTCAGGCTTGTGACTGTGGCCTTCCTGTCCTATGCAGGTGGAGCGTGGCTCTTCCCACCCAGCATATGTATAGAGAGCTTCCACAAGTCCTTCATCCAGTTCCTTTTCTTGGGACAGCTTCTTGTCCAGGCCTCCCATTCCTCCCAGTCAGGAAGTCCTTCCTGTTGTCTGATTTGAATGTGGGCTGAAGTGGCAGTTTCCAGGGAGGAAGCTCCTGAGGGGTTAAGACTTATGAAAGGGGCCTCAGGAGGCCAGGTTGTAAGGTGTCAGGACTTGTAGGGATGAATCTGGGTACTCAAAGAGTACCCAGACATTGGGTACTGGGAGAAGGGGTCCCAGACATCGGCACAGGGCTGGCCGTTGGCCACATGCTTGTCTGTTCCGGAGGGCCTTGTTTCTCACCCCTCCTTCATGACGCAGCCTCAAGCCTCATGAAACTTTCTCTCCTGGGCAAGGCCCTGCCCAGGCAGCAGAGGACGGCTGCTCTCTCTGGGTCCCCTTTGTCCTCGTGTCCCTGTCCTCACGGAAGCCTCCTCTCTAACTTCTCCCTTCTCTGTGCTCGTTTGTATCTCTAGTCTCTTCCTGGAGACTTTTTGGGAGCTGTCTCTAGACCCACGGTCCCAGGCAAACCAAGCCTACTTCATCTTCTCTCTCTAACTTGGTCTCCATCTTAGCCCAGGGTGGGGCCCAGACCGCAAAGGACAGGAAGAGTCTCCTGAAACTGGCCCTTTCTCACCTACCCTTTGTCCCAGGCTTCTGACATTTAGTGGGTGCTTACTGTGACCCAGGCTGAGTGGCATGCAGACTCAAGGCTAACCAGGGCAGTTCCCGGATGCACATGGTTTCCACCAACGTGGTGGCCGAGAGAACTCTTCGATAAGTCTACAAAAGGTGTGTCCAGTGTGGCCCTGGGGGGTCACGCATGTCCCAGGATAGTTATGAACATGTCCCCACACATTTGTAGATGACAATAGCTTGTCATATTGCAAAAGATTGGCAGGCCTGGTCTCCTCACCGCCATTGTGGTCACCACTGAGAGCCAATCCAGCTGACTTCTCCAGCTTCAGCCTCCCCACTGGGATCCCTGGGTCTCTGTAGCACCTGCTAGCGCCCTGTGGGTCTGACGCTGCCTTGCAGCCTGTGGAGCTCTGGCTTGGGACCAGGGAAAGACTCCTTAAGGCTCCAGCTTCCTGCTTCTTCCCCTTCATTTCCCCAGTCAGCACTTGAGGCCCCACCCTTCATCCCCACGCCCAAACCTCCCAAGCTTCCCAGCACTCTCTCCCTTACCTTGGCCCACCCAGTCCTTCTCCAACGATGTGTGTGTATATAGGTCCTGAGTGGAGATGCATGTCTTTAATCCTGGCACATGCAGAGGCAGGCAGTTCTCTGTGAGTTCAAGGCCAGCCTCATCTACATAGTGAGTTCCAGGCCAGCCAAGGCTATACAATGAGGCCCAAAATAACATAACATAAAATAAAATAAATGTGTGTATAACTTGCATGCATAAACATTTGTGACTGTTCATACTTGAGACATGTATGTCATGGTGTGTGGGTGTCCCTGCTCCCTGTCCTGCCCCCGACAGCTGTCACCTCAGCAAGTTCATTTGCCTTCTCAGTCACGTTTATGGAGCATCTCCGTGTTCAGGCGTACTTGAGCTCTGGCCTACGGGGAGGCGTGTGGCCACTAGCATCTGTATAGTCTGGATCCCAGAGCGAGCTAATCTCAGAGCAGCAATGGACAGAGGGCGAAAGGAGGAAGGGGTGCCCAGTGGTTTCCATGGGAGGGTATAGAACCCCCTCACCCCCGCACCCGCTTATCCCGCCCCCACCAGGAGCTACAAAGTCAATATGGAGGGGACAGAGAACTCCAATCAGATCTACTCCCTTCCCCAAGGTTCTGCAGATCTTTCTGGGGGCAGGGCGGGGGCGGGCAGCTGATGGGCTCTCTGATAGAGCAAGCTTTCTTCCCTCGGGCAGCTTGGGAGCAGGAGTTATCTGATTGGTTGCATCCCTCCATCCCACCTCACCAGGGACATCAGGCAGGGGCCTGCCAGGTGTGAGATTTGGGGTCTCCCTAAGCTGTAACGAAGGGAGGGTTCCGCGGCTGCTGGTGCTGGTGCTGCTGCTGCGCAGGTTTTGTTGGGATTAAACTTGGACCCCTTCAGAGTTTTTCTCTGGGACCGCCTCTGGTTTTCTCCCCTGGCCCTTTGTCTAATTCCTATCTGTTGTATGTGCCTACCAGCCCCTTGTTGGGGAGCATAAGAACCCAGCCCCATGCCGGCTTCCCTCAGGAGGCCCCGCGGAATGAATGGAGGGTGAGTGAGCGCGTACTCATCAACAGTGCAGACTACAATAGCAGCTGCAGCCATGGCTCAGTGGGTAGCGCGCTTGCCAGTGCGCACAAAGCCCAGTACCATCCTGAACCAAGCAGAGAGGTTCCCGGCTGTAATCCCAGAACCTGGGAGGAGGAGCAAGAGGACCGGGAACTCAAGTTTATCGTCTACAAAACAAGTTCTGAGCTAGACTGAGACCCTGGTTCCAAAAGAAAAGAGCCAAACCAAATAGACAATCAGGGACTGTGAAATAACCACTGTCCCCACAGCTGGGTATGGCCAGGCTGGGTCTGACCTGAGGGCCCTCCTCCCATCCTGCCTGTCCCCCTCCAGGATCATGAGACTTGGTAAGACTGAGCGATGATGATGATGATGATGATGATGATGATGATGATGATGATGATGATAATAATAGTAAGTAATCACAAGGTAGGAGCTAGGATCACCCCCACTGTGAACACGGTGCCGACAGCTCCAGGAGATTTTATAGATTTTATCATTGGACCAAGATAAATAAATGTGGGTTGGAGACTCAGACCCAGGCTGGCTTGAGATCCCGTGCACCTCTCTTCTGCCCTTCTCTCTTCTTGCCGTGCTGAGGATAGATCCCTGGGCCTCATACAGACTAGGGAAGCAAGTCTCAAACCACTGAGCCACACTTTCAACTTCCTTTCTCTGTCTCCTCAGATTTCTTCCTCAGCAGTCAAACCTCTCAGAGCCTCAGTTTACCTGTCTACGATGGGCACACTAACCTCTGCCCATTTTGCTAAGATGGACCATGAATGCTAAAATGAATTGTGTTAACGTGTCGGGGGCCGGAAGAGAGAGTGGAAACCGATGTGGTGACTTGCCCAAGGTCACCCTGAACTGGCGTGGGACTAGGTCTCAGCCGCTCAGCTCTGGCTGGGCTCTGTGGGTGGCTGAGGGTTAGTGTGAGGGTGGGAAGCTGTGTGCTTGTGTGTGGGCTGAGCGCCAGCCTTCTCCCCAGAGCCCCCTTGGAGGTCAGGAAGAGCCCCTCTCTCTTCTCGTTTTAGGTCTCCATTGTATTAAATAAAATAAATAAATAAACAGGAGCTTGCGGAGAGCACAGCGAATTTTAAATGTTTACCTCTAACAAATGAAAGCTTAGAACGGGCACAGAATGTAATGCAGCATAATTGTGCTATTCACAGGATAATTACAGGATTTATAGAAAATATTAATTCCTCTGCACCACAGGAGGTGTGGTGGGGTAATGGGACACAAACTCAAAGCTGGAGACAGGCAGTCCCGTGCCTCCCCTCTCTGTGTGTATCTCTCTGTCACAGAGGCCACAGCTTTCTCTGGACACTGCTGACCCATTTCCACCCACTCAGAAACCTAGCTGCCTGCATTACCTGGCTACCCCAGGGCCTTTGTACTTACTGCCCTGTCTACTTGAGACATCCTTCCCTCAGAGGGCCTCATGGCCCACTCTGCCACATCCTCAATTTCTATTCAAAGGCTCTCTCTCTCTTTCTCTTTCTCTTTCTCTTTCTCTTTCTCTTTCTCCTTCTCTTTTTGAGACAGAGTCTCACTATGTAGATCAGGCTATCCTGGAATTTGTTATGTAGAGCAGGCTGGCTCTACATAACTCACAGAGACCGATCTACCTCTGCCTCCCAGGTGCTGGGGTTCAAGGCGTGCATCGTTCACATGGACAAAGATCTCTACCCTATTGGAAACTGCGAACCATGCTCCCTCCCCTTTTCTTCTGTCTTTTTTTCTTCTTTTATTTATTTATTTAAAGATTTATTTATTTATTATTATATATAAGTACAATGTAGCTGACTTCAGATGCACCAGCAGAGACAGGGCATCAAATCTCATTATGGATGGTTGTGAGCCACCATGTGGTTGCTGGGATTTGAATTCAGGACCTTTGGAAGAGCAGTCAGTGCTCTTACCCGCTAAACCATCTCTTCAGCCCCACGTCTTTTTTTTTTTTTAAAGATTTATTTATTTATTTTATGTGTATAAGTACACTGTACCTGTACAGATGGCCGTGAACCATCATGTGGCTTCTGGGAATTGGACTCAGGACCTCTAATCACTCCGGCCCTCTTGCTTGCTCAGGTTCTCCTGCTCGCTTGGCCCTACTTGTTCCAGCGTAATACACTGTTGCTGTCTTCAGACACACCAGAAGAGGGCGTCAGATCTCATTACAGGTGGTTGTGAGCCACCATGTGGTTGTGGGGATCTGAACTCAGGACCTTCAGAAGAGTAGTCATCTGCTGAGCCATCTCGCCAGCCCCTCTACCCTCCCCCAAGCTCTCCATATGAAGCTCACAATTCTCCTGCATCATGCATTTCCATGTCTGGCTGTCCCTTCCCCCTCCTCCCCATTTTTAAGAAATTGTCAGAAATAGACACAGACGGGCTGGATAAAGGTGCTTGCCTCCAAGCCTGATAACATGAGTTCAAGCCTCATGTCTCACATAGCAGAAGGAGAGAACCAGCTCCAGAAAGTTGTCCTATATCTCCACAGCAGCACGATGGCACGTACACCCATCTCCTCTGCATGCAGAATATAAGTAAATAGAATGCAATTAAAAATAAATAAAACATCAGATTGTATGTTTTTAAAAAAAAGTGTTGGGAGATGGAGAGATGGCTCAGGGAGTGGGGTGGGGTGGGGTGGAGACATGGTTCAGCAGTTAAGACTGTGTGTAGTGTAAAGTGTGGTGGTGCATACCTTTAAGCAGGTAGATCTCTGAGTTCGAGGCCAGCCTGGTTTACAGAGCAAATTTCAGAACAGCCAGGGCTACACAGAGAAACCAACCAATCAGCTACCAACCAAAAAACCCCAAAAAGCCATGGCAAGTGTGCTTGCTGCTCTTGCAGAAGCCCTGAGGTCAGTTCCTAGCACCCACACTGGCTGCTTCCTGACGTCCTCTTCTGGCCTCTACAGAAACCTGCATCTATTCCCATAGAGACACATCATTAAAAATAAAACGAATTTGGCTGGACAGATGGCTCAACAGTTAAGAGCACTGGCTGCTATGGTAGAGGACTCAGGTTTGCCTCTGAGAACTCAGTGGTTCATAATCATCTGTAACTCCAGTTCCAGGGGATCTGACGTCTGATTCTGGCCTCTGCAGGCACCAGGCATTCACGAGGTACACAGACATACATGCAGAGAAAGGACCTATATATGACATAAAAGCTTTAAGATCTAAAGAAACTAAGTCTTGAGCCAGTCATAGTGACACATGTCTTAGGCAGAGGCAGGCAGATCTGAGTTCGAGGCCAGCCTGGTCTACAGAGCAAGTTCTAAGACAGCCAGGGCTACACAGAGAAACCTTGTCTTGAAAGAAAAAAAAAAAGTCTTTAAAAATTATAGTATTTGGTGAATGTGTGCAGAACTGTGGGTGTGGAGCCAGAGGACAGTTTCCCACTGTCTACCTTGTTTGGTTGGTTGGTTTTTGTTTGTTTGTTTGTCCTGTTTTTTCAAGACAGGGTTTCTTTGTGTACTCCTGGCTGTCCTGGAACTCATCTGTAGACCAGGCTGGCCTCGAACTCAGAGGGCATCGGATCCCATTACAGATGGTTGTGAGCCACCATGTGGTTGCTGGGAATTAAACTCAGAACCTCTGGAAGAGCAATTAGTGCTCTTAACCACTGAGCCATCTTTTGAGTGCCCATCTTGTTTTCGAGGCAGGGTCTCTGGCTGCCTTTCCGACCATGCTGTGTGCTGCAGGCTGGCTGACTGGGAGCTGCTGGCTGGTTCTTCTCTCTCTGCCTCTCATCTTGCCATAGGCGTGCTATGACTGTGGATGTGTGCCCCTGAAGTTTACGTGGGTTCTGGGGATCTAGCTTATGCCATTAGGTTTGGGTTGCACCTGTTTTTACCAGCTGGATTGTTTGCATCTTCTCCTCTGTCTTCCTTAGAACATGTGTGATCTTGAGTGTCCTCACGTGTGTGTGGGTGCGCACACATGCACGTGTGTGTGGTGGTTTTTATGAGTTGTCCCTCTTAGTGTCAGGCTTGTGGATACTTGGTTCCCAGTTGGTGGCGCTGTTTCGGGAGGACTAGGAGGCGTGGTGGCCTTGGAGGAAGCAACTCTTGCCATTCCCAGTTTGCTCGTTCTGTTTCCTGCTTACAGTTCAATTGTGAGCTTCCTGCCTCCGTGTCTGGCACCTGCTGCCATAGTCCTTGCCATGATGGACTCTCCTCCCTCTGGATCCCTAACCCTAAATAAACTGGTCCTTCTATAGGTGCCTTGGCCACAGACTTTTATCACAGCAATAGAAAAGTAACCAATACAGTGTGTGAGTTTGTGTGTGCAGGCCAGAGGGTGACAGGGGGTGGCACCCTTATTTTTAAGGCAGGGTCGATTACTGAACCTTTAACTTTGATTGGCTCCCTCTGCCTCTGCCTCCCCAGCACTGGGGTTAGAGGTGCATAATACAGCTGCCTTTGGTGGCTTTTATTTTTATTTCTTTCCATGAGTGTTGAGAACCTGAACTTAGGTCTTCGTGCTTGTGTGGCAAGCACATTACAACCTGAGCAGTCTCCCCAGCCTTCTGCGCTTCTTCACAGGCCTCTGTTTCACTCTGCATCCTCCGGCAAGCCTGCCCTGAAGGTCTTGCACCCCATCATGCCTCCTCAGGCTCCCTCTTGCAAAGCACTAAAGGTTACGTGGGTGTTAGGTGCCCTTCACCAATCTCTCCCTTTCTAGACTGTGAAGGCAAGTGTCTTCTCCATCCTGTTATCATTTGTCTTACTTGGTTTTTGTTCGTTGGTTGGCTTTGTTTTTTGTTTCTTGACACAAGATTTCTCTGTGTGTCTTTGTCTGTCCTGGAACTCACTCCGTAGACCAGGCTGGCCTTAAACTCACAGACATCTGCCTGCCTCTGTCTCCTGAGTTTTGGGATTAAAGACATGTGCCACAATGCCCAGCTCATCTCAGGGTCTTATATATTACCCCAAACATTTGGATTTGGGCTAAACTGTCCCAAACTCAGGCATGCAGGCCCACTGCCCCTCTCTTGTACACACAATGCTTCTTGCATTCGCTTGGGGAAACCTGGTCTTTCTGTGCCTCATCTTCCACTTCTGTAAAGTGAGAGTCTTACCTGACTATAAAAGCTATACTAAAGGAAACAAGTTGCACAGAATCTAGCATACAGTCAGTGATCAATAAATAGAAAAAGAAGGCTGGTGAAAGTGTAGCTCAGTGGCAGAGCACTTGTCTGGCAAGTGAAGAGACCCAGGAAACGACAAAAGAGACAATGTGCACGAGGAAGGTACAAATTTGCCATTGATTGAGCTGGATCAGTGTGGGTGAGCAGTTCCAGAAGTAGCCACAAGGTGGCGCCAAGATCCCGGTTGGTATGGGATTCAGTACGTGATTCTTGGAGAAGTTTTTAGCTTGAAAGTAGAGACCAAACAAGTAGGTAGGTCCAGCTACGGAGCGGAGCGTCATCCTGGGGCCAGGGTAAAGCCCAGCCACTCCATCCTCTCTCCGACCCACAGTTTGTCTAGTGGGTCTTCTTGTCTATGTTCAAGCATCCAGTCCCCTGACTTTTTCCTCAGTCCTACAGTATAGAGACATTTTCTTCTGAGCAGACCCCATTCCTTTGAGAGGGATGGAAAGCATGCCAAAGTTAAATGAGACTTCTTTCTGTGGACTTTTATATGTGTATCTGAGGTGGCTGGAGAGATGGCTCAGCGGTTAAGAGCACCAGCTGCTCTTCCAAAGGTCCTGAGTTCAATTCCCAAGCAACCACATGGTGGCTCACAACCATCTGTAATGGGATCTGATGCCCTCTTCTGGTGTGTCTGAAGACAGCTACAGTGTATTCATAGATATATAAAATAAATAAATCGTTATATGTGTATCTGAGGCAGGAGGATCTCAGATGGAGGTCAGCTTCAGCTACATATAAAGATCTTTTTTTCAACAAAACAAGTTAGGAGCAGCCAGTGCTCCTAACTGCCGAGCCATCTCCCCATGACCCTCTTTCTTCCTTTTCAATGTTGTGAGACAAAATCTTATGTATCCCAGGCTAGCCTCAAATTCCCTACATAGCTGAGGATGACCTTGAACTCCCAGTCCTCCTGCCTTTACCTCCAAGTTCTGGGATTACAGGTATGTGTCGCCATACCTGTATTAAAACAAATATAATTTTCAACAAGGTTAACTCAAAACCCTTATGCAAATAAAACAGTGAACTCATGCCAAAGACTTTTGTGAACTTGTTCATTAATAAGGAGCCAGCATGACAATTTTAAGTGTGAAGTTGACCTTTTCAATAAGTGTTATCTCCTAAACCTGGCAGTGGTGGCGCATGCCTTTAATCCCAGCACTTGGGAGGCAGAGGAAGGCGGATTTCTGAGTTTGAGGCCAGCCTGGTCTACAGAATGAGTTCCAGGACAGCCAGAGCTACATAGAAAAACCCTGTCTCAAAAACAAACAAACAAACAAACAAAAAAGTGTTCTCTCTCCTGAAGAGGAGTCATTTGCATTATGACTTCTATCACCCATCCATCTATCTATCTATCTATCTATCTATCTATCTATCTATCTATCTATCGAAACAAGGTTTCTCCACATAGTCCTAGCTGTCCTGGAACTCACTCTGTAGACCAGGCTGGCCTTGAACTCAGAAATCCGCCTGCCTCTTACTCCCAAGTGCTGGGATTAAAGGCATGCACCACCACCGCCTGGCTTATCATAAGTTTTTTTTATAAGTTGGTTTTATCCCCACACAGTTGGTGAGTCGGCCAACCCAAAGCACATCCTCTCCTCTGGAGAATCAAAGCATGGAAGGTCACCAGGCTAGTGTCCAACTTTTCTCCAGGAGAACAGGCACCAGGAAACTTCTTTGCCTGTTGCAAGGCATATGTTTGTTTTATTTTTGCTTTATAATAGCTTCACTATGTAGCCCAGGCTGGCCTTGAACTCATGATCCTTCCTGACTTTACCTCCCAAGTGTTGGGATTACAGGCACACACCACAACACCCAATTCTTTCATTTGTTGTTTATTTGTTTGTTTTGGCTGACCTTCAGGAGGGTCAAGATGAATCAAGCACTGTTTTTTTCTTAGCGGGACAGCTCATTTGAAGGGAGTCCCCTTCCCCATTCAGGCAACAAACTTCCAATTCTGGTCACTGTCAGTACCAGCCAGCAGGTGGCGCTGTGGCAAATGATCGGCTGTTCGGGAGGGGCTGTTCGGGAGCCTACCTAATTTTTGACCCTTGCTGAGTCTGGTTGCATGACGGCAGGATGACACAGGGCCACAAATCTGATTGATCACAGTTTCAGTCTTTTTTTTTTTTCTTCTGGTTTTTCGGAGACAGGGTTTCTCTGTGTAGCCCTGGCTGTCCTGGAACTCACTCTGTAGACCAGGCTGGCCTCAAACTCAGAAATCCTCCTGCTTCTGCCTCTCTGGGATTAAAGGCATGTGCCACCACTGCTCGGCATCAGTCATTCTTTTAAGTACCAGAAACATGCAGATGGACACATCACATTCTTGAGTTCTCCCCAAGATGTCCGTGCCAGCAGCTCCTGGTTGTGCCTGCAGCTCTTGTCTGCGCTGCCCCAGAGAAAGCAGGTGCCCGTTCACTCAAAGCAGCTGAATTCTGCCATCTCATGGTGTTACCCACTCCACCTCCACCTCCACCTCCCTCCTTGCATCTCTCTTTCTGAAAGATTCTCACTGGAGGTTGACTAATGGACTTCTAATTCCGTAACCTCCCTCAAGCCCTCCAGACCTCCCAGGAATGGAGTAGCCCTTCCTCGAGGGCTGTCCAGGCTGTGAAAGATGCCACCACCCGGCTCCCCAGACACTGGTCTACAACTCACAAACAGGGCGATCCTCCCACCTAGCTCTCCAAATGCTGGGATTACAGGCATGAGCCCTCACGCCTGAGATCGGAAGATGGCTGCAGTGTTCCTTGTGTCTCACTGTCTGCTTGCCCTGGCCTGTCCTTGAATTTCCTCTGAGCTCCACAGCATGAAAAATGAGCTCCTCGGGATCTGTCCAGCTCTCCAGAAGGCTGCTGGAGCATCTCACACTCAGCCCACCTCAGTGTAGCAGGCGGAGTGCTGGAGTGAAATACCTCCCCTCAGCCAACCCAGGGATGGGGGCACCAGTAGGGGTAGTGGGCAGCCATCACTGAAGAGCTCTCTAACAGGCCCAATCATGGCAAACATGGCGCTGGCAGCTTTGACCCTTCCCTTTCCCTTGTTAAACCACTAGATTACATTCCTAAAGCTCGCCCCCAAGGTCTATTCCCTTATTTGGCCACCTATTCATTCTTGAGCCTAAACGCCAAGGCCCAGCTATCAACATTCATTATTTGCTTACACCAGCTAAGCTGTCCAATCAGGACTTAGCACAGACTTTCCCTTCCCTCACTAAAAACTATTTCTACAGACACACCTGCTACTTACTGTCTTGGTCTGACCCAGAGGCTGCACCCTGCTTGCTTGTCCCCTCTGGGGCAGTAAACTTCCTTTGTGCTGAGAATCTGGTGTCTGGGTGTGTTTCATACCGACCCTCACACACACACCACACACACGCACACACACACACACACACACACAATCATCATATGACATCTGGGCTGGGGTCATCACAAGGTCTGTGGACAGCTGTGAAATGAGGTCTAGGGGAGGCATTAATTCCCCGGAGGACTGAACAGGGTTTTCCCACCATGAGAATGGAGTGAGTTAGGGTGAGTCCCACACCCAGTGATTGTGATGCAGGCCAAGGGGAAAAAGAGTGGTATAATTTGGGAAGGGGACCTCTGGGTGGGAGGGAGGCAATATCTCTAAGACTCTTAGGAAGAAAGGCCCAGTGGAAGAGAGTAGGTGAGAGTAGTTCGTGCTAGTAATCCGGGCACTCAGGAGGATGAGGCAGGGGAATTGCTGTACGTCTGAGGTCAACCTGAGCTACATAATGAGTTCCACACCGGGTTATAGATTGAGACTCTGAGCATGAGCACACACCAAGTCAAAAAAATGTCTTGTGGAGGATTAGGAAGTAGGCAGGAGACAAAGAATCATAAAAGTCCCTGTGCTTACCTTTCCATGAGGGAAATGGCCTACAGTGTGCATGTGCTGAGCGCAGCCAGGAGCGCACTTTCTTCCGGGATGGACCGTAGGAGGACAGCCAGAGCCCTGGCTCCTTTGTGGTTTGCTATTGTTTACAGCACTGGGACTTGAACCCACGACCTTGCGCACATTACAGCAGGTGTTCTGCCGCTGAGCTGCAGTTTTAGTTCTACCCCAGACACCCATCAGGAGAGTCCATGTGTGCTTTGCAAAGATAATATTTCATTTCTTCAACAAACATCCTAAGAAACTGCTGGAAGTCCTGGTCTAGCCTGGGTTCTTCAATAATCTAGATGAGATTTTTTTTTCCCCCTGTGTTTTCTTTCTCTGTTTGGAAAGATTACACTGGATGGCATCTTCGGAGGCCAAGTAGACTCCTTACCATCAGTGTGGGCAGAAAGCCTGGTAACTTGAATAAAAAAGGGTTGTTGATTGATTTTGGCTCTTCTTAAGGATGAAGCGGGACACAGCAGAGGAGGAGAGATTTAGCGATTGTCCTGAGTGGTTAGAACTCCTTCCCTCCCTCTCCTCCCCAAATGTGGAGAAACTGTGGAGTCGGTGTGGCTCTCCTTGGCTCCTGAAGCCCCAGAGAGGCAAGTCGGAGCCACACAGCCTTATTCCACCCCACCCCCGACCTGTGACTGCTTTCTAGAGAATCCAGCACCTCTGAGCCTCGACTGCATTAGTTACTACAGCCAGGGCACAGACTATCCCACACTGTGCAGAGAGGACAGTGGCACGTGGCTTCTCTGGCTTGACAGAACTCCAGCAGCATCACAGCTCTGTGTGTCCAACTCACGATCTCTCAGAGAGTTGTGATTAGATGTGAGCCAGGTCTGATGCTGCCTGAAGATCTGAGGATCTGCTCAGAGGACAGTTCACTCCCAGAGTTCCACTCCCAGGGTTGGCAGCTTGGTCCTGAGCAGGTGGCCTCAGTTCTTCACCTCACGATCAACACCGTGGGTGTTGTAGCTTGTGCGTCCTCACAAAATGCCTGGCTTCCCTGAAAAGCAGTTGTCCAAGGGAGGGAGGTCATAGCCCTAGTCTCTTTTATAGTTTAACCTTAACAATCATGTGCTTTCACTCTGGCTGTATCTTATTGGCCAGCCACACCATTTCTATTTAACGGGGAGGACATGTAGAGGGATTGCTGGAATCTTTTTTTTTTTTTTAAAGATTTTATTTATTTATTATATGTATACAATGTACCTGTCTTCAGACTCTTCAGAAGAGGAAGTCAGATCTCTCATTACAGATGGTTGTGAGCCACCATGTGGTTGCTGGGATTTGAACTCAGGACCTTTGGAAGAGCAGTCAGTGCTCTTAATCAATGAGCCATCTCTCCAGCCCCTGCTGGAATCGTCTTGTAGCCTGGCTATCATGCTAGCTTTTACATAAATCATTAGGAATGAGAGAGAAGCTCACAGACCACGTTTTCACACCGTCTAGAATGTTCTGAGTGATCTGATCCATGCAGCAGACTCTGAAGAGGGATGAATCTGCCAACCCCCAATGACTCTTCTTCCTGTCCCCTAACCCCAATCTTTACTTCCTGTGTCAGGCAGTGAGTTCCAGTTACCATCCAGGTGTGGCAGCTGATCAGCAAAGCCACTGACTCGGTAACTATTCTGGACTTGCTCTGCTGGCCTGCTATAGTTCATCTGGAGGCCAGTGGCAGGGGTCTATTCACCTGAAGGAGGGATGACAGAGTGTGTCAAAAGAAGCTGAAGAGCCAAGATACGAGAAGGTCAGAGACTGATAGTCTGGATCTTGACAACTGGGGTTCGTGGTACAACAGACTCAGGCTGCAGTCATATCTCAGTCAGCAGAGAGCTTGCCTTCAAGCAGGGAGGACTTGAGTTCGATACCCAGAACCTGTGTGTCCTAGTTAGACTTTCCATGGCTGTGAAGAGACACTATGGCCAAGGCAACTCTTTTTTTTTGTTTTTTGTTTTTGTTTTTGTTTTTGAGACAGGGTTTCTCTGTATAGCCCTGGCAGTTCTGGAACTCACTTTGTAGACCAGGCTGTCCTCGAAATTCTCTTGCCTCTGTCTCCCAAGTGCTGGGATTAAAGGCATGCGCCACCACAGCTCAGCTCCAAGGCAATTCTTACAAGAACAACATTTAACTGGGGCTGGCTTACAGATTCAGAGGTTCAGTCCATTATCATCAAGACAGAAAGCATGGCAGCATCCAGGCAGACATGGTACTGGAGGAGCCAAGAGTTCTACATCTTGTTCTGAAGGCAAATAGGAGAAAGACTGGCTTCCAGGAAGCTAGGAGGAGGGTCTTAAAGTCTACTCCCATAGTGACACACTTCCTCCAACAAGGCCACACCTACTCCAACAAGGTCACACCTCCTAAGAGTGCCATTCCTTGGGCCAAGAATTTTCAAACCACCACAGTGTGTTTAGAAGGAAAGGAGGCCAGGCACTGGGCATTTGTAATCTCAGTGCTAGAGAGGTAGGAACAGCTGGATCCTAGGGGCTTTCTGGCAAGCCAGCCTAGCTCTTGACAAGCTCCAGGCCAATGAGAGACCCTGCCTCAAAAACAAAAACAAAAACAAAAAAACCGTGGACATTTCCTGAGGAATGAAAACTGAGGTTTTTCTCTGGTTTGATGTGCATACCTATACACATGTCCAAATGTCCACTCCCACATGTGTACCTGCACACATAAGACCACACACACACACACATGAACATACTGGCGCGTGCGCACACACACACACACACACACACACTCAAGACAGCCCACCACTGATCCAGTTTCCTGGTAGAAAGAATCGGATTGGTCCAGCTGAGCCAGGATCTACATCTGGTCCAATCCACACCAGCCAGGGAAGAGGTGGAGCTATGGCCATGGTGATGTAATGTGGGCGGGTCCTAGGACAGGTGACGTTGCTGAGGTAGCTCTTCAGAGAGGAGGACATTCTTCCCTACAGTGGGAATGATCCAGCGCATGCTCCGGGAGCCCATCCGTTACCTGCCCACCCTTGCTTGACTCTTCCTGGTTCTGTGAGAACCACTTAAGCTATTCTCTCCCACTCTTTCTCTGTGAATATCCACCTCAAATTCTAGCTTTCTTCTCTTCAAAGTTTCGTAAAATGGGCCTCAGAGAGTACCTCCTTTAGAATCACTTTGAACTGGTGTTAAAAATATAAGGATCCAAAACCAAAAAATAAAAAACACAAAGATCTGGGGCTGGAGAGATGGTTCAGTGATTAAGATCACTGGTTACTCTCCCGGAGGACCAGGGTTTGGTTCCCAGCGACCACACGGCAGCTCACAACAGCTTGTAACTCCGGTCCTAGATGATGGTGCCCTCTTCTGGTCTCTGAGGACACCGGGCACACTTGTGGCGCACAGGCAAATACGCAGACAAAACAACCATCCACACTATCCCGGTTAGTTTCTTGTCAACTGATACCATCTGGAAAGAGGGAGCCGCAACTGAGAAAATTCCCCAGCCAGCCAGGCCCGTGCGCAAGAGCATAGGTAAGCCTGTGGGACTTCCCTCAACGATGAAGACTGGCCTGGGAGTTGGCTGAAACAAACCTTTTCCTCCCCTCTTGCTTTTGGTCAGTTGTTACCACAGTGATAGAAACTTAGCTACAGTCAATCACGCAATGAATCAATCTTCTAAAACTGCTTTAGATTTCTTTTTCTTTTTTTTCTTTTTCCTTTTTTTTTTTTGGTTTTTTTCGAGACAGGGTTTCTGTGTATAGCTCTGGCTGTCCTGGAACTCACTCTGTAGACCAGGCTGGCCTCGAACTCAGAAATCCGCCTGCTTCTGCCTCCCAAGTGCTGGGATTAAAGGCGTGCGCCACCATCGCCCGGCTAGATTTCTTGAAACAGGGTATTCCTAATACTCCTAAAGTGAGATGGGAGGTAAAGATAGAAGAACTCTTGTGAAGACATCCCCCTACTCCCCTCCCACCAAGGTCCACGGACCTACACACACACACACACACACACACACACACACACGCGCGCGCGCGCGCACGTGCACACACACGCACGTGCACACACACACACACATGCGCACGCGCACACACACACATATACACACACATGCGCACGCGCACACACACATATATATACACACACACACATGCGCACGCGCACACACACACACATGCACACACACGCACACACACACACACACACACACACACACACACTGTAGCAATTCATACTAGCCCTCACATGAAGGCACATAGAGAGTTGGAAATAGTGACCGGAAACCAGAAGGAGGGTGTGACTATTTGAGAATAACTAAGAGTCAAGGCCTTGGCTCCCTCTGGGTGAGGATTCTCATTAGTAAAGATGCTTCCCATGCATGGTGTGCTGGCTAGTTTTTGTGTCAACTTGACACAGGCTAGAGTCATTTGGGAAGAGGAATGCCCCAACTAGATTGGCCTGTGGGCAAGTCTGTGATGCATTTTCTTAATTGATGTGGGAGGACCCGGTTCACTGTGGGTAGTGATGCTGCTGGGCTGGTGGTCTTGTGTGCAATAAAGAAAGCCAGCCAAGCAAGCTGTGAGGAGCGAGCCAGTAACCAGCATCCCTCCATGGCCTCTGCATCAGCTTCTGCCTCCAGGTTCCTGCCTTGAGTTCTTGCCCTGGCTCCCTTCAGTGATGCACTTATAAACTATTAGATGAAATAACGCCCCCCTTTTTACTCCCCAATTTGCTTTGGAACATTGTGTTTCTGCAATAGAAACCCTAACTAAGACATCTTATGATGATATCAGTGATGGACTGTGATACGAGAAAGGAGTGAAATTAACCCTTTCCTCCTCAAGTTGCTTTTTGTCGTGGTGTTTATTACAGTAATGGAAACCCTAACGGGCTGGAGAGATGGCTCAGCATTAAGAGCACCAGCTGCTCTTCTAGAGGACCCAGGTTCAATTCCCAGCACTCAATGGCAGCTTACAACCATCTGTAACTCCACTTCCAATGGATCTGACATCCTCACACAGACATACATGCAGGCAAAACATCAATGTACACACAAAAAAGAAACCCTAAGACAAATGGATTCAGTCATATTCTTTCTTACTATAAAACAACAATAGGATCCGGGCAGTGGTGGCACACACCTTTAATCCCAGCACTTGGGAGGCAGAGGCAGGTGGATTTCTGAGTTCGAGACCAGCCTGGTCTACAGAATGAGTTCCAGGACAACACAGAGAAACCTTGTCTCGAAAAAAATAAAAATAAAAAAATTAAAAAAAACAGCAATAAGAATCAAATACATATGGATTAGCTAGGCACCTATAGGCTACAAAAGATATAATACTCAAGTACAAGTTGTGTAGTGAGGAGATGTCATCCATCTTCGGATTAACTCTCCTCCATCCCTCCTCAGGTTCCGCCTTCCTCCCCTTCTCTCTCCTCTTCCATTGCTGGGGTCAGGACTTGGGATCATGTGGAGGAAGGCCATACCTCTAAGTTACCCGCCCCCCGCCCCAAGACGTCCCATCCTTCATGAATGGGAATGTCACCTCCACAAATGACCACACTGGTAACGGCAACCCTGAGCAAGCCTGAGCTGGGCGGCCATTTCTCCTGTGCTCGCCCACTGGATCTGCATGGGAACCAGATGAAGAAGACTGCCAGAAAAGACAGAGGCACCTTTTAACTCAGAGTCTGGGTGACTCTGAGGAGCCTCCCGTTTGAACTGCTCAACTGTATTCTCAGGCAGTCTCCACGGAAGGGAAGGCTGGGGTAGGACTCTCACCTTAAAATGTTTCTTTTCTCCAGGCAGTGGTGATACATCCCTTTCATCCCAGCTCCCTGAGTTCGAGACCAGCCTGGTCTACAGAACGAGTTCCAAAACAGCCAGGGCTACACAGAGAAACCTAATATCAAAAAAAA
>JADRCD010207378.1:353-10648 GCA_019843815.1 Montemys delectorum
AAAAAAAAAAAAAAAAAAAAAAAAAGAATTGTCAAATGGTACCTTATAAAATTACAAAGCTTCTATAAGGCAAAGGACACTGTCAATAGGACAAAAACAGCAACCAATATATAGAGAAAAGATCTTTACCAATCCTACATCCAATAGAGGGCTAATATCCAATATATACAAAGAACTCAAGAAGTTAGACTCCAGAGAACCAAATAAACCTACTAAAAGATAGGGTACAGAGCTAAACAAAGAATTCTCAACCAAGGAATATTGCATGGCTCAGAAACACCTAAAGAAATGTTCAACATTCTTAGTCATCAGGGAAATGCAAATCAAAACAAACCCTGAGATTCTTCCACCTCACCCCAGTCAGAATGGCTAAGATCAAAAACTCAGGTTACAGCAGATGCTGGCAAGGATGTGGAGAAAGAGGAACACTCCTTCATTGCTGGTGGGATTGCAAGCTGGTACAACTACTCTGGAAATCAGTTTGGTGATTCCTCAGGAAATTAAACATAGTACTACCAGAGGACCCAGTTATACCACTCCTGGGCATAGACCCAGAAGATGCTCCAACTTGTAATAAGGACACATACCCCACCATGTTCATAGTAGCCTTATTTATAATAGCCAGAAGCTGGAAAGAACCCAGATGTCCCTCAACAGAGGAATGGATACAGAAAATGTGGTACATCTACACAATGGAATACTACTCAGCTATTAAAAACAATGACTTCATGAAATTCTTAGACAAATGGATGGAACTAGAAAATATCAACCTGAATGAGATAACCCAATCACAAAAGAACACACATGATATACACTCACTGATAATTGGATATTAGTCCAGAAGCTCGGAATACACAAGATAAAATTCACAAACCAAATGAAATTCAATAAGAAGGAAGACCAAAGTATGGAGGTCCTTCTTAGAAGGGGAAACAAAAATACCTGTAGGAAGAGATACAGAGACAAAATATGGAGCAGATACTGAAGGAAAGACCCTCCAGAGACTTCCCCACCTGGGGATCCATCCCACATACACTCACCAAACCCAGACACTATTGTGGATGCCAATAAGTGCCTGCTGACAGGAGCCTGATATAGTTGTCTCCTGAGAGCCTCTGACAGTGTCTGACAAATAGAGAGGTGGATGTTCTCAGACAACCATTGGATTGAGCACAAGGTCCCCAATGGCAGAGCTAGAGAAAGGACAGAAGGAGCTGAAGTAGCTTGCATCCCCATAAGAGGAACAACAATATGAATCAACCAGTACCCCCAGAGCTCCCAGGGATTAAACCACCAACCAAAGATTACATATAGAGGGACCAATGGCTCCAGCTGCATGTATAGCAGAGGATGGACTGGTTGGACATCAATGGAAGGAGAGGCCCTTTGTCCTGAAAATTCTCCATATGCCCATATAGAGGAATGCCAGGACAGGGAAGTGGGAGTGGGTGGGTTGGTAAGCTGAGGCTTGGGGGCTTATGGGATAGGGAGTTTTCAGAGGGGAAAACAGGAAAGGAGGTAACATTTGAAATATAATTAAAGGAAATATCTAATGGTAAAATGTAGAAAAAGAAAAAGAGAGCTAAATAATTTATAGCCTTGTCACCAATAAGAAATAGAAGCTTGCATAGTAAATCACACAACACAAAAGTAAAATTAAGAGCAACTCACTAGAGGAAAAAATACCTACAGAAGACAAGATGGGATGAAATGTTTAGGAAAGACACACCTGAAAGGAAAAGATAAAAACACAAAAGTAGAATAGGAAAAATTTCAAAGATATAACAAATAAATTTTTCATAAGACATAGATTGAATCAAATTAAATCCATAGAAGCTTAAAGCAATTCCACTAAAATCAGTGACATGACAAGATTTTCTGCTCCCTCTGAATCTCTTCAATATAGTACTTGAAGTTCTAACCACAGCACTAAAACAGCTAGGGAAGATCAAGGAAATACAAAATTGGAAAATAAGTCAAAGTATCACTATACACAGATGATATGATAGCATATATGAGTGACCCCAAAAATTCTACCATAGAACTCTTAGAACTTATGAACACCTTAAGCAAAGTGGCTGGATAAAAGATTGACTCAAAATAATCAGTAGCCCTCCTTTGTACAACAAGAAACAGGTTGAGAAAGAAATCAGGGTACCAAATCCTTTATAATAGCCACAAATAATATAAAATACTTTGATGTAACTCTAACCAAGCCTGTAAAAGACCCATATGTAAAGAATTTCAAGATTCTGAAGAAAGAAATTAAGGAAGATATCAGAAAAAAAGAAAGATTCCCATAGAGATAGATCAATAGGATTAACATAGTAAAAATGGACATCTTACCAAGAAGAAATCTACACATTCAATGCAGTTCCCATCAAAATTCTAATACAAATCTTTACAGACCCTGAAAAAAACAATACTCAAGTTCATATGAAAAAAAAAAATGAAAATAAAAACCAGGGTAGCTGAAACAACCCTGCATAGTAAAAAAACTTCTGGAGAGATCACCATCCCTGAAGCTGAACTACAGAGCACTACAAAATAAAAACTACATGGTATTGGCATAAAAAAAAAAAAAACTAATCAATGGAATAGAATTGAAGACCCTGAAATAAACCCACACACTTATGGACACTTCATTTTTGACAAAGAAGTCAAAACCATACACAGGCAAAAAAGAAAGCACATTTAACAAATGGTCCTGGTCTAACTGGATATCTGCACCTATAAAAATGCAAATATTCTGAACTTTGGGCTAATATACCACTTCAGTGAGTACATACCATGTGTGTTCTTTTTGTAACTCAGGAGGAAATAGGGAGACAAAGTGTGGAGCAGAGACTGAAGGAAAGGGCATCCAGAAACTGCCCTACCTGGGGATCCATCCCATACACAGCCATCAAACCTTGACCCTACTTCGGATGCCAGGAAGTACTTGATGATGAAAATCTTCTGTAAGGCCCAGAACACTGCCAATAGGACAAAGCAGCAGCCCACAGATTAGGAAAAGATTTTTCACCAAATCTACATGTGACTGAGAGCTAATATCCAAAACATAAAAAGCTCAGGAAGTTAGACAACAAGAAACTAAAAAACCCAATTTAAAAATGGAATGCAGAACTAAACAGAGAATTCCCAACGGATAATCTTGAATGACTGATAAGCACTTAAAGAAATGTCTAACATCCTTAGTCATCAGGATGTATATCAAAACTACTCTGATATACCACCTTTTACCCATCAGAATGGCTAAAATTTAATAGACAGCTCTTTTTGGTGAGGATGTGGAGGAAGGGAACACTCCTCCATTGCAGGTGGATGTGCAAACTTGTACAACCACTATGGAAACCAATTTGGTGGTTTCTCAGAAAATTGGAAAGAGTTCTACCTCAAGACCCAGCTATACCACTCCTGAGCATATACTCAAAAGATGTACCACTATATCACAAGGACATTTGCTCCACTATGTTCATAGCAGATTTATTTGTAATAGCCAGAGACTGGAAACAACCCAGATGCCCCTCAACTAAAGAATGGATAGAGAATATATGGTTCATTTACACAATGGAGTACTATTCCACTGTTAAAAACAAGGACATCATGAAATTTGCAGACAAGTGGATGAAACTAGAAAATATCCTGAGTGAGGTAACCCAGACCCAAAAGCACGGTATGTACTCACTTGTAAGTAGATATAACCATAAAGTACGGGACACTGAAGCTACAATCCACAGACACAAAGTGTCACACCCACTCCAGTGGAGTCTACATGACAAGTCCAAAAGCTTGGCCACAGTCCTGAGGCAAAAAGTTTCACAGAAACTGGTCTCCTGGAGGTCCTTGGCATCCTATAACATGGATGTGGCCCAGATTTGTTCTTGAGATAGTCAATGGAGGGTTTTTTGTGTGCTTTCTTTCAGTATTGTTTTATTATAGGTATAGAGGTACCCCCAAGGAATGATTTGACAAATAACCAAGTTAGATTGGATGTTGTTTCCTGGCCTCTACCAGTGTTCCAACATCCTAGTCAATGCTGAGCTGACCCTCGGCTTGGAATTTCATAAGAATGTTACTTATTCAGACAAAATGCCTCCATTGTTAAAAGAGAGATAATGAAAGAAAACAGGCATTGCACTTTAGTGGATAAGAGTTAATAATCCCAGGGCAAGTTCAACAAAGTAAACTTAGAATTCTCATTACAGTCATGGATGGCAGACTACACTACATAATAGAAGAAAGTTGGTGGGCTCCTCTGGTAAATGGACAAATACTTGGAATAACAGCTGAGTCACTCCCATTTACAGGAATTTACAATGGTCTAGGAAGAAGGTGGGTTGTGGTCTAAGGAGGAACAAGAGTACTTTAGATAAGGCTGACTTTATCTCAGTTGTAACCACTGCCTAGTTCCTGCAAATTTTCATGTACGCATTTTTCCGTTGAAGGAATCATTATGCATCAATGACCTCGATGTACCTTGGCTGTTGTATTAACCTAACTTCTTTAATTCTTCTATAATAACTATAAAAGTCTGATGCTTACTTGAGAAATTACACTCAGATTTAGCACTCTCTTGTGTTCATGTCTGTTTGTCATTCACCAACTCCTTGCCCACCTCAATACTGGAACCCTGATTCTCCCTGGGTTAAGGGACCCTGAGTGGGTTAGCCTACACAACAAAGAAGCTAAATAACAAGGAGGACCCAAGGGAGCATGTTTGAATCTCACTCAGAAGGGGAAATAAATTTGTCATCCAAGGTGGATGGAGGGATAGAACTGGGTAGAAAAGGGGATGGGAAGGGAATGCAGGGGAGGGGGTACTGGATGGAAGGAGAGACAAGGAGAATGGGCCAGGTGAGTGAATGGAAAACAGTCAGGGTCCGGGGAAAGCATGTCTAGGATGTGTCAGAAACCTGGGATGGGGAAGTCTCTAGGGAGTGTAAGAGGGTGACTCTAGTAGCAGCAGGGTATATGGAGCCTGAAGTGGCTACCTCCTAAATCCAGGCAGGATTCCCAGTGGAAGGATAAGGGCACCAACCCACCCATACAACCTTCAACCCAAAATTTATCCTGCCTACAAGAAGCTCAGGGACAAAGAGAGAATGGCCAACCACTGACTGGTCCAACTTGAGAGCCATTCCATGGGCAAGAACCAATCCTGACACTATTAGTGATACTGTTATACTTATAGACAGGAGCTTAGGACGTCTTGTGGAAGATTCGAGAGAAGGATTGAGTAGCCCAAAGGGGAGAGAAACTCCATAGGATAACTAAGAGTCAACTAACCTGGATCCTTGGGGACTCCCAGAAACTGAATCACCCACCAAAGAGTATATAAGGGCTGTGCCTACCCCCTCAGACCGCATACATATGTAGTAGTCGTGCAGCTTCGTCTTCATTCAGGTCCCGCAACAACTGTAGTAGGGGCTTATCCTGACTCTGTTGCCTGCTTATGGATTCCTACTCCCATAACTGGTCTTTTTTGTCTGGTCTTGAGACTCCAGGATCTATTGTGCCATAAAAATACTAAGTGTCTCTTAAAGTCTTGCCAAAACAATTCTATGCTCAAGGGTTTTCCATAAGACAACAATTGTTGTTAGACATAGCCAATAATTTGAACAAAAATTGAATATCTAAAAGACCCTTGCTTTTCCAGTCCCTGCCAAAGAATTACCACATGTGTGACTATCCCAGAAGAAAGGGGCTTCCTGTGCCAATGTCCTCCTGGGTACAGGTGGCTGACTGTGAAACTGCCACTAATTCCTATGGAGGAAACACCTGCCAACATGGAGGCTCATTCCATAAAGACCCTGAGCACTCTGTCTGTATCTACCCTGCTGGATATGCTGAAAAGTTCTGTGAGATTGATCACAAGTGGCTCCCAATGCTTACTACAATGGGGTTGTGTGCCAGGATGAAATCAAAGGCTACTCCTGCTTCTGTGTGACTCCACCCAGCAGCTGACAGAAACAGATGTATAGACACACAGCCAAACATTAAACAGAACTAGAGGAGTCTTGTGGAAGAGTTGGGGAAAGGATTGAAGGACTCAGGAGGATTGGGACTCCACAAGAAGACCAACAGAGCAAGAACCAACCCTGACACTATTAGTGATACTGTTATGCTTACAGACAGGAACCTAGCATAGCTATCCTCTGAGCTTTCTTATGGAAAACCCTTGAGCATAGAATTGTTTTGGCAAGACTTTAAGAGACACTTAGTATTTTTATGGCACAATAGATCCTGGAACCTCACAGCTGACTAAAACATATGCAAAGATCTATAGCCAAACATTACATTGATCTTAGGAAGTCTTGTGGAAAATTTGGGAGCTCTCAGAGACTGAACCATCAACCAAAAAGCATACAAGGGCTGGGCCTAGCCCTGACCCTCACATATATAGTAAATGAGCAGCTTGGTCTTCATGCAAGTCCCACAACAACTGGAGTAGGGGCTTACTCTGACTCTGTTGCCTGCCTGTGGATCCTGTTCCCCTAACTGGGCTGTCTTGTTTGGACTCAGGGGAAGAGGATGTACCTAGTCCTAAAGTGACTTGAGGTGCCAGGGTGGAGTACCCAGGGGGAACCTCCCCTTTCTCAGAGATAAAAAGAGAGGGGTATAGGGGGAAGGGCCATGTGAGAGGAGGAGAGGGGGTTGTGGTCAGGATCCAATGTAAATTAATTAATTAATTAATTAATTAATTAATGAAAAATGTAGGCTTAAAGCCAAAAAATTACACTTTATTAACTAAGAAAATTACAGAACATTAATAATATTAGTAACATTCAAATGAAGTTGAATGACAGACAACTTCAAGTGAAGTGTTGAACAGACTTCAAGTCAAGGGATGAACTTTCTATACAAAAGCATTGGTCAGAAGGATGCCCATGAGACATGTAATTGATGTTGACCCTATGTAGCCTCCTTTGGGAACTTCTCAGTGAAGATACATGAAATTCATCCATCTTGTACTTCTAGTTCCTAGCATTCTTCCTTTCACCCTGTGGGGTTGGAAAGTATATGCAAACCTTTCAGGCTAGTGTTAGACATATGGTACCAATGTCCAATGATCAACATCTGCTAAGTTCTATTAGAAAAGGATGAGCCTTAAGTTTACTGTGAATTAAGAATTGTAAGTCAAGATTATAAACAAAAAATACATTTTTAATATTAAAAACATATGAAATTATTTATCATTATACACATATATATAAAACAAATGAAAACTCAAAATAATGTGGCCAAATCATAATTCAATGCTAATGCTGAGTTAGCAGTATAAATGAAAATTAGATAAAAAAAAATCATGAGGATTATAATCCTATACAGAATGCAAACATAATAGTTTTCAATAATATAAGAATAACCAAATTAAAATTAAAATACTTTCAAGGAAGCCAGAAATTTTAAGGTGAGTTACAGGTATATTACCTAAAGTTATTAAGAAACCGTAAAAAGAAGCTGGTTAGTTCAGACGACATTTTTTGTATCTCAAAAAGTAAAAAACAGCATGTTGAATTTAGGCAAAAATAGATTAAAAAGAAAAACTCTTGCACTACTCTGTTTCTCTACAACATCAGGATACAACTAAATATGTTTCTGAAATCACTATATAGAGAAAAATCAACCGTTAATAAAAACAGAGTGTGTAATGGTGGGCAATTGGATGCCATCCTGCAGGGTGACACATAAGTGTCACAGAAGTGTGAATGCTCTGACATGCCTCGTCTCTACCTGATGCATTTTACTTCCAATTGTTACATGAATTTACAAGTTGACTCTTTGTAAGCTATGGAAATAATTCACAGTAACCCATGCTAAGGGAAAATGTGCAGCCAGCTGTGAAAATAATTAAAAAAAAAAAAAGACCCAAAACTGACTGAAATGAAAAGTTCTGCATGGTATTTTATTAAGAGAATATAATGTTACATAAAAGTAACATAGTTTTACAGAATGCAAAACTGTAATGTGTATATTCTACTATATGCATGTATGAGGATATGCAGAGTGATGTGCACAATTACATCAGAAAATTCAATAAAGATTTTAATGAATGAAATGGGAATGATTGAAAACAGAGAGCATTATGTGTTCTTTATAACCTGTTTGTTAAGTTTTACTTTTCATAGTATGTTAATTTTATAATTTAAATAATCTAAACTGAAAATAAACAAAGCCAGCCAACACATATCACCTGGAAATTTATAACATTGATCCTTTAATTTATATTTCTGAAATGTATGGGAAAAAACATGCTACATTATTCAAATAGATGTAAATTAAGGAAAATATTTACATAAAAAGTCTGACTCATGTCATGCTAAGCTTAATGAAAAACTCTCCATGGCAACCCATTTCATCTTTTCTCAGGAAGATTGTGCAATAGGTCATTGAGAAGAGAGATACATTTGTAAGTGTTTGATTTTGAAACATGTCACCTAATTATTAGCTATCTGAGACACTCTAACTGTTTTATTATGTGTCCAAACAGCATTTAAATGAGAAAAACACAATTTAGGATTAATATTATACTAATACATAAAAATATAGCCAAAGACAGGCCATAAGAGATTTGTTAAGCACCAGTATATATAAAAACAAAAAGCAACACATGAAAAACAAAATCCCTTAAAATGTTAAGAGCTAGAATCTGGACATATGTCTATGCAACAGGAAAGAAAGTGCCAATAAATTATCTCAGAAACTGCATGACCAGCAGTAGTCCACAACTACAAAACAAAAACCTTTTGTTAGCTACAACTGCATTCCTCAGCCTAAGCATCATGAAAGGTTACCTGAAAAGATCAGAGAATGCAAGTGTACTTTATGAATCTGGTACATTATTATATAAACAATCTCTCATGAGGACACCATTTTTTAAAATGAGCTTATACTGTATAAATTAGGGGGGAAGACAATTAATTTCTTCAGCAAACCAAGTCTATCAAACAAATAATGTTGAAAACATGAATAGATTCCATCCATTTAGATTCCATGGTGTTGTTCATGGTATGACCAGGGTTCTATAGACAACCAGATGTGAGTCTAGAAGCAGGAACCTCATCTTCCATTACTGAAAACCTCTTCCTCTGGCTATAAACTGGACTACATCCCTCTCACTTTAAAGCAGTATGAAAAACTTCATCACTTGACTTTTAAAAGAGGGTCTAGCTATATTGCTCAAACTAGTCTCAAATTCATTATTCCCTTGCCATACCTGGCTAAGTAAAAAATTTACACATAGAAAAATGTATTTTTATTCAATGGTCAGACCAAGGAGATTTTTACAAATAAGGCAGTTTACATTGCAACTATGAACACTATTTTAGGATAACACACACACACACAGAGAGAGAGAGAGAGAGAGAGAGAGAGAGAGAGAGAGAGAGAGAGAGAGAGAGAGAGAGAGAAAGAGAAAGCAGAGACTTTCTTTCCCCTCTACAGGAAGAAACATGCAGGACCTTGTAGCATTGCATCATTTTCTCAAATGTAGCAACACTGGCCATATGGCATGCTGAGTGACTTTTGGACAGGGCCACTAACAAATACACACAACCTAGTTAATTATAGCCAGCCACTGATCTGTCAGCTAATGATGTTTACAGGAAATAAAAATTGTGAGGATAAGAAAGAGCAGCATGGGAGAGAATTAATCCACAACATGTAATTTCCTTCCCTGCACACAGCTTCACTGAGAGGAAACCTGGGGACTCACCACCTGTTCAGAGGTTTGGTTTCTGGGAGATTTAGGATTGTTCACAGCCAGAATAAGAGTAGCATTTGTGTGTCACATAGTAAAAAAAAAAGTACCAGGATGAATCAAAGTAAATTTTGTGATCTAAAGAATGAATGAAGTGATAAAATAGTTACATTCTCTAGCTTAATTTTAGTAACAGATATTTTGTGTGTACTAACTTAGAACATCTGAAATTTAATAAGCAGGATATAGTGTTCTTTCTTATGCTGCTTCATGACCAGTCTGATTTTCATCCTCTTTGTGTCCTTTAACTATATTTTCAATAAGTATAATTTTAATGCCTCTTTCATCCAAGTATTCCTTTCTCTTGTTTTCCCTATTTATTCATGACTATTTTAGTTATTAAAAATATTGATCTAGCCACTAAACATCTTTACTTGAATCCAAATGCAATCAAATTTCCTTCCATTTGACTTTCAGTAAATTACCTCATTTTTGAGCTTCACTTTACTCTATGATAGAAAAAGGGGGGACAGAGGGGGAAAAGGAAGAAAGAAAGAAAGAAAGAAAGAAAGAAAGAAAGAAAGAAAGAAAG
>JADRCD010207378.1:11391-37051 GCA_019843815.1 Montemys delectorum
TATATATATAAACTCTGAGAGACTATAATGCACATACAAGACCTACACAGGTTAGAATCAGATAAAATCCCAGCACTGAGAAAAGATATTGAACACCAAGTTCCATCTTAACCAAGAAGCTATTTGCAACTGATGCCTACCAGGAAAGAAAAAATCAGTCTTCTTCAACAGACTACCATTGAGTCTATCAACCCCACAGCCAAGGTCAGTCCCCATGCCCAGGAATGATCTGTCAACTTAAATGGACTTCATACTTTTAATGTGTGTGTATGTTTTGTTTTGTTTTATTTTGTTATTTTTGTCTTAGTATTTTTGTTTTCTTGGTTGTTTTATTTTCCCATTTTTGGTTTTATTATGGTTTTGAAAGAGATGGAGGGAAGAGAGAGAGAGCATGTGAAGATGGGAAGAAATGAAGAGAATCTAGGAGGAGTTGGTAGAGGGGGAAGAGTATAATCAATATATTGTATGAAATTTTCTGAATAAAAAAGAATTTATAAAAGCCTCAGACTTTTAGAGAATTCTCAGCACCCTGTCAACCAGTGCTGCTTGGACCCATCCAACTTATATAAGACAGATACTTCATTTGCCCTTCCTTTCATTGGAAATTCCTTCCAAATATGTATTATTATATTTTTTTTATTCCTGACTTGGTGAGGGGATATCCTCAATATGTAGTTGTTATAGTATTGTGATCCCCATATTATTCACTTGTCCTTCTGTGAGTAAAAATTTATTCTTTATTTCTAAAGACCTAGGGAATTATTACATGTAACTAAGGCTACTTTGTGCAAGCTCACTAAAATGTTCTTTTCTTTCTAATAAACTTGAAATTCTATTAGATATTTATTAATGTCCCTTATACTTACTATGATGTTCATTTAAACAATAAATAAAGAATATCTAGTTATTGTATGCTTGAGTTGTTTATAATATGTGTTTTTGAGTGTGTGTGTGTGTGTGTGTGTGTGTGTGTGTGTCTTGATTCTAGTTCATCTGGTAAGTACATTACCATTGAGCAACATCCTCTGGCATGTTTGCTTGAATTTTTGAGGACTTCATCTAACAAGATTTTGCAAATCATTAAATAAAGAACTAAAATGATAAGTTTACAGGGATGCTTAGAAGTTTTCACTAAAATTTAATAATTTGTATAACAGATTCTTTCATTTGAGTTCAACTTATTAAGAAGGTAATGCTTATCTGACCAAGAATGTACACACAAATACACACGGGGTATTTGTTGATTAACAAAAGAGCTGTTAAGATACATACCAGCTATGTCTCACATAGCAAGTTCTATTTTTGTTTCTCATCCACTAACTTAATAAATTATGCCAATTTATCTTATGGTCATTGCAAAAGATTGTCTTTTGTTCATAAGGATATAATAAATTACTCAAACAATAATAATACAATTCAACAGAAATATTCACAAAATTTACAATAATTAGAGATATATTGATCCTACATAAACATTAAAATATTTTTTTGCCTATTCCAGAATCACTGTACAAATTTACAACATTTTCTCCCAAATATATTCATTATCTCTCTCAGTTTGACATGTGGGCAATGCTTCTCATAATACCGCGCACAAAGTCACCATCTCCCCCCTAAGACAATAACTCTTTATCCTAAATCTAGAATTTTATAATCTATCTTTGGCATATTTTAAACATCTGAAAATACTACTAAAAATTTAAACCATGATGTTTGTAGTAGGTGGTGTTTATTTTTATAAACTCTAGTATTTTTCATTTAAACATAGGCTTCTTCTATGAATTTTCACTTTAAAATAACTTAAAATATTTGAAATAGTAGAGGTGAAAATGAGTTTTAGAATAAAGAAAATGAATTTCAGAATAATGAGCTAGCTGTCCAAATATGTGAATTTCATTGGGAAATAACTTGGCCCCAACCTCGGTAGATTTCAAGTCTTTGAAAAGAACTAGAAAGCTTCAGAGATGTCCCAGTAGTTAAGGCTGCTTGCTGCTCTTGCAGAGAACTAGAGTTAGTTTCTCAGCACTCAATTATAGTAGTTCAAAACTACCTATATCTCCAGATCTAGGAGTTACAGTGCTCTCTTCTGGACTCCATGGGCACCTGCACTCAGAAATGAATGTACCTACAAGTATACATATATGCATAAAATATAATTAATTTAAAAATAATTTGTATCTCAGACTTGTATTTCTAATGAACTTATAGACATCAGGACATCCATGGTTTTTAAATCTTGCTCTCTATCATGAGTCTACAAGGTCCTAAATACTCAAAGAAAATGTTTTCCATCTATTATTCTTTGTAGGACTGGATTTGTGGAAAAATATTGTGTAAATTTTGTTTTGTCATGGAATACCTTGTTTTTCCCATCTATGGTAATTGAGAGTTTTGCTGGGTATAGTAGCCTGGGCTGACATTTGTGTTCTTGTAGGGTGTGTATGACATCTGGCCAGGATCTTCTAGTTTTCATAGTCTCTGGTGAGAGTCTGGTGTAATTCTGATAGGCCTGCCTTTATATGTTACTTGACCTTTTCCCCTTACTGCTTTTAAAATTCTTTCTTTGTTTAGTGCATTTAATCTTTCAATTATTATGTGACGGGAGCAATTTCTTTTCTAGTCCAGTCTATTTGAAGTTCTGTAGGCTTCTTGTATGTTCATGGGTATCTCTTTCTTTAGGTTAAGGAAGTTTTCTTCTATAACTGTGTTGAAGATATTTACTGGCCCATTACATTGGGAGTCTTCACTCTCTTCTATACCTATTATCCTTAGGTTTGGACTTCTTATTGTGTCCTGAATTTCCTGGATGTTTTGGGTTAGGAGCTTTTTGCTTTTTACATTTTCTTTGACTGTTGTGTCAATGTTTTCTATGGTGTCTTCTGCCCCTGAGATTCTCTCTTCTATCTCTTGTATTCTGTTGGTGATACTTACATCTATGAGTCCTGATTTCTTTCCTAGGGTTTCTAACTCCAGAGTTCTCTCCCTTTGTGATTTCTTTATTGTTTCTATTTCCATTTTTAGATTCTGGATGGTTTTGTTCATTTCCTTTACTTGTTTGATTGTGTTAGAAAGTAATCTTTGAACAAATCCACACAAACTTAATTCTGTCTTTTACAACAAAAGCAACAGAAAGTGGCAATTACTTTTTCTTAATATCTTAATATGAAAATTAATATTATCATCATACTCCAATCAATTGAAATCCAAAATATGAGGAATTAGAAATTTGTTGATGGTCTCTCTAATTTGATAATTGGAGAAATAGGTCCAATATTGTACAATCTATATACACTTTCAGCTTGTTTATTCATGAGTGTCTTGCTGTGTACAACATAAGGGTCTTACTTCTCCTATCTCAGCCTCTCTATTAGTAGCATTGTTTATTTCATGTTTTTACGCTATACTGTGGTTTTCAGAACAGCTTACATATTTCAAAGGTATTTATATACCCAAAAGAAACTTAGACAATTAACTTGGGAGGTGGCTTGTAAGAGAACAACAAAGAATGAGGCTGAATGCTTTGCTTGACGTTTGTAATTCTTGTATCAAGTTTGAAGAAGAGGACTTTATAAGTTACTCTTTCTCTGAGATGAATGCTTTTCCAAATTATCACAGCCAATGAACCAAATTCTTATCCTCACTTAATATTTGTGCCACCCTCCAAGCAGAACCATTGTCCATTGAAACAGTTGGTGAATGATTTTACGGATAGACCATCTTAATGCACACACCATTGCCACGCCCACTTGTCTAGTCCAGTAAAGTCTGCAGTGTCGGGCTTGAAGGCCTGATCATGGACCAGAGGTGTACAGCTTGAAAGGGAGTTTGCCTCAAAGGGAGTTGCCTTCAAAGGGGTATTCAGTCAGTTGCTGGCATCTTCTAACTCAGATGTGTTCCAGATTAGTCTTTCCAATACTCAACATGCCTTCTTATTCAGGCATAAAGGTGCCCCAAGAAATGATTCATAAATAGTTAAAACTAAGATTAAACATTGTTCCTGGCCAGCACAGCGTTCCAATATATCCTAATTTAATACTAAGCGGTTGTTAGCTTGGAATTTCTCACAAGGAAGCTGCCTTATCAGACAGGGTGTCCTCAGAGTTAGGAATAGAGATCAGGTACTATTGCTAACTATAAACATAGTTAGAATTCTCAGAGCAGTCCCACAGAAGATAGAATTGTTTTACATACCAGAGAGTAATTGAAGGACTTCCCTCACTTAAGGCTATTCTCTAGAACTGCTAGTATGGGACTTCCTGGTGCTTGCCTCTGACAGACCCTGAGAATTAGCTTGAGACTGCCCAAGATAGCCCCAGATGGAAGGGCACCACTGCTCTTCAGCTTTGCATATGGATGCCTGATCTTGCCAACCTTGATGTGACTGTCACTTGCCTATGTGACCTTTGTCTTGCTGTCTGATCTTACTGACCTTGATGTGGCCCTCACCTGCCTACGTGACTTTTGTCATTCACCCTATTTTCTGTATACTATATAAGCCTGAATTTTACCTTGTGCAGAGACACATTCAGATTCGAGATTTCGAGCATTAGAGACAGAGCATTCAAGCTTTGAGCCTCATGAGGTCCACAGCCCCCTGGGCCCAGAGTGCTCAGCCCTAGGGGCGGGAGGTGTAGCACCTGTCCAGAAGAGGTGGCTGTGTTAGACCCAGTGTGTTTCAGGTGGCCTCAGATGTACCTTAACCGCTGAGCTGCCAGATTTTTCATTTCTCTTTCGTAATGACTGTAAAAGCCTGATGCCATTTTTAAGAAATACATTCAGACTCAACACTTCCTTGTGTCGACTGTTTGTCACTTACCAAAATTTTTGCCCACCTGACCAGAACTCTCATCCCATGGAACAAGAGGTCCCCACAGTGAACCGAGTCTGTGGCACACCATTTCTTAAATGAATGTAACCTGTTCTCTGTGGGCTGAGAATAAAGTCACTCACTCAAGTCAAATAGTTTTGACCATAGCAAGAAGTCTGTATCGTGCCTACAATTCATTCCTTGGCGCAGCAGAACTGTCAACTCTCAGCTTAGCTATGATGGAGGTAAAATCTTTTGGTGATGTGAGGGTCATTGAAGTATAGCCTTATTACAATGAATTCCAATGTCTAAAAATTGTTTTTATTTTGGGCTTGTACCACAGTAAGAGGCAAGATTTTAAACTCTACTAAATACAAAACAAACAAACAAACAAAAAGACTATATATTTATGTTCATTTAAGAAAATACTAGTAGTGATGTATTATTTTAAAATATACAGTTAATATGTTTGGAGTTATTTAAAATTTATATTGAGAAAAACATATGTATTTTCAGTATTGCTGTAGATAAGCATCTACATAAGACTGTTAAATTGATTGTTGTTTTATATCAAACAACTTTTATAATACTTATTTTTATTGTTATAATATTTTATAAATTTTAAGGAATATGACAAAAAAAGTTATTGTAGGTATTGAAGAGGGGTCTCTGGAAGGAGTTGGGGTACAAAAGGGAAACAAGAATGTGATTTAATTCTATTTATTTAAAATATGTTTTTAAATGTTAACAAATTCAGATAAATTGAAATCATGTAACTTCTCTCACCATAATGCAATAAAAATTAAAAAATAGATATATATAAAACAAACATTTTTCCCCAGTTTCTATGATTATACAGCTCCATTAACTACTCTGGCTCCAAGCTAATTCTTTCTAACAATCTTTCCAAGAGTGGCAGAAAGTAGAATTACTTGGAAATAAAGACACATGACAAAATGTGAATCTGTTTATCTCTAATAATCTTAGGCTGAATTTATTAACAATACAGAGAAAATTCCAAGAACTTTTACCATATAGCTTAAGCTACTTTCCTTTCGCTGTGCATAGATTAAAGTGGCAGCTGCTTTTTTGAATTGCTAAAGGAAAGGAAATGGCTACCATTTTTTAGTCAGATTCTGTAGAATGTATTTCAGTAAACTATCCAGTCTGACACTTAATGTTCCTATCATTAATAAGGAGACAAAAATGTGTTTAGAGAGTCTATGTGTAGAAAAACAAAATAGATTCATATTTATCACCTTGCACAAAGCTCAAGTCCTAGTGGATCAAGGACCTCATTGTAAATCCAGATACACTGAACCTAATAGAAGAGAAAGTAGGAAAGAGCCTCAAACTCATTGACAAAGAGGGAAATTTCCTAAACAAAATTCTTATGGCTCAGGTTTTAAGATCAACAATTGATAAATGGGACCTCAAGAAACTGGAAAGCTTCTGTAAGGCAAAGGACATAGTCAATAGGATAAATCAGCAACCTACAGATTGGGAAAAACAATTTTCACTAACCTGACATCTGATAAAGGGCTAATATCCAAAATATATAAAGAACTCAAGAAGCTAACCACCAAGAAACCAAACAACCCAATCAAAAAATGAGGTATAGAACTGAACAGAGAATTCACAACAGAGGACTCTCTAATGACTGAGAAGCACTTAAAGAAATGTTCAAAGTCCTTAGTGAACAGTGAAATCCAAATCAAAATGACCCTGAGATTCCATCTTACATCAATCAAAATTCCTAAGATCAAAACCTTGGGTGACAGCACATGTTTGTGAGGATGTGGAGAAATAGGAGTACTCCTGCATTGCTGGTAGGGTCTCGAACTGGTAAAACCACTCTAGAAATCAATCTGGAGGTTCCTCAGAAAATTGGAAATATATCTACCTGAAGGCCTAGCTATATCACTCTTGGGCATATACCCAAAGGATGCCCCACCATGCCACAGGGGCACATGTTACACTATGTTCATAGTGGCTTTTTTTTTGCGATAACCAGAAGCTGGAAACAACACAGATGTCCCACAACAGAATAATGGATACAGAAAATACGGTTCATTTACACAATGGAGTACTACTAAGCTATTAAGAATGAGGATAACATGAGTTTTGCAGGCAAATGGATAGAACTAGAAAATATCATCCTGTGTTAGGTAACTCAGACTTAAAAGGACATGCATGTTATATACTCACTAATAAGTGGAATTAGCCAAAAAATTACAGAATACCCAAGATACAATCCACAGAACTCTAAAAGGTTAACATGCTGAAAGGTTCAAGTGAGGATACCTCAATCCTACTTGGGAAAGAGAAGAAAGCAATCACAGGGAGTGGGGGTGAGAAGATGGAAAGAACCTGGGTGGGAAAGGCTACAGGAAAGGGAAGAAGGGAATATGATCAGGTATTGGGGGCGACAGGACTGAAGCCCTGACAGCCAGCAGAAAGAATGAAAACAGGCAACCTAGGGAGGTAGGAGGCAGGGGGACTGTCTAGAATGTACCAGAGACCTGGGAGGTGAGAGACTCTCGAGATTCAAAGGGAAGGACCTTAGATGAAATGCTCTATACTGGGGAGAGGAAACTTGTAGAGTCCACTTCCAGTAGAAAGACAGCACATCAAATGGTGGGATGGGGTTGCTATCCCACAGTCAAAAACTCTGACCCAGAATTGTTCTTGTCTGAAAGAACAGCAGGGACAAAAATGGAGAAGATCCTGAGGGAAAGGAGGTCCAGTGACAGGCCCAAATTGGGATCCAGCTGAAGGGGAGGCCCCAAGGCTTGATTCTATTACTGAGGCTATGGTTTACTCACAAAAATGAGTCTATCATGACTACCTCTGAAAGACCCAACAAGCAGCTGAAACTATCAGATGCAGATATTTACACCCAACCAATGGAGAGAAACCACTGACTCCTGAAGTTGAATTAGAGAAAAGCTGGAAGAAGCTGAGGAGGAAGGTAACCCTATAGGAAGACCAGCAGTCTCAACTAACCTGGTCCCTTGAGATCTCTCAGACATTGAGCCACCAACCAGTCAGCATACACCAGCTGATATGATGATATGATGCCCCCAACACATATTGCAGAGGACTGCCTGGTCTGGACTCAATGAGAGAAGATCCATCTAACCCTCCAGAAACTTGAGGCCCCAGGGAGTGGGGACATCTTGTGGGGTGGGGTTTGAGGACATCTCCTTGGAGATGCATGGGAGGAGGTATGGGATGAGGAATAGTCAGATGGTGGACCAGGAGGGGAATAAAGACTGGAGTGTAAAAAAAGATTGAAGAATAAAAAAAAAAGAGAGAGAGAATATTTACTAAAATAAATGAACACTATTGCAGAGCTGTGGTCTCTCTTAACTACTTAACTACTGACTACTATTAACTATGGAATTCTGAGAATTTCTGTTGTCTAGTTTAAAGATTAATGTATATACCAAAGGCACTTTAGCAAATGCCTCTGGGAATCTTCTCCAAGTTACTGACAATTTATAGCTTATTGCATTTGATGCAGGACATCAAATTTAAAAATTAAAGCTCCAAAATTCATAATTTATTCACTGTCAGTTCAAAGAGGTCTTTTTTATTTTAATAAGAGCTTTTAAAGCCTTTGAGGTATTATTCAAGCTGCCTAAACACCAAATAACTGTCATGATATAAAACTATCTTCCTCCTAAAACACTGCAGAAATGTGTATGTTTTATATATCTTAAGCTTTGGGGTTTTTTAGAAAAATTTTATCTAAGCAATATTTTATATAAGCCAGCAAAAAGCACATAAATGACAATGTTATTGACATGACAGTATTAACTTGACTAATTTGACAGTAAATGATGCAAAAAATTAGAGGTTACAAGGTATGAGGATCATCATAATTAATAGGAAAAAATACTGAGACTGATTTGGTATTATGTTGGTGGGCATCTTCGTTGATTTTACTCTATAAAATTGATTGAGATAAAAATGTAACTGTTATTAAGCCAAACTACAAGCAGCCCCACATAAAAGATAATACAAGGCTTAACACTATGTATGAATTCTTCAGTTTTTACTTCTATTACTTTATCTGTACACTGTGTATTAAATTTGCCAACATTCCCATAGTATAGCAAATTTACCCACTTTACTTTTAAATGAATAATAGTTAATGAAAAAATAATAACTGATAAAAATTCAATTTATAATGATTACCAAGAAACCTTATTCTATAAATCAATGTTGACTTTTATATTTCATTTAAAACAATGCAGAGGGTCTTAAGTCCAATTAGAGAGCTATTGGTTACTGCCAAGCTATGTGTGCCATTACTACATCCTTGGGGTTAATGTGTCATGCTGGTCATTGATGTTATATGGTCATAGGCATCATGACTGAATAGGATTGTTGGTTGCCTCTGGATTCCTTTGGAATCTTGTATGGTGCCTTCTGGTACCACGAATGCTAGTCCTCAGGGAAAAGATATTCAGGTCAGTTTCAGCATAGAGACTTCTGGGCTCTGTTTTTTGCAGTACATGTTACCTTCGGCAACAGGAACTTATCTTCAACTTCTGAATAACAACCAAAGGCAATAGTAATAGCTTTTAATGTTTTAGGAGTCTCTTAGATAACCCTGGTTAAAAACTCAAGAAAGTGCTTCTTGTGTCTGTTACTGTGGTATTTGTTATGTGGTCTTTAGCTTTTGGAGGGAGTATTATTAGCCCAGATGGGAAATTTTCATTTAAAATATATATGTCCATTTATACATAGACTTACATGTATTATGCATATACATATATGTATGTAACAACAGTTAATGGCAAAAGAGGCAATTAATTTGAAAAAGAGAAAGGAGAAGCATGTGAGATGATCTGGAGGAATAAAAGGAAACAGGGAATTATATAATTATTATCTAAATAAAATAATTTATAATATAATGAAATGTCTTTTAGATTTAAATTTATACATTTCTGACCAATTATCAAGTTGTACATAAACTGAAAGTTATTCCAGAACTAGAAAAACAATATCTTGTTGTCCTACAGGAAAATGTACTCCAGTCAACTTTCTGTATCAAATCCCTGTCTTTCCTATAGGAATTCTCCTTAGACACATAGCCCTCTTTATCTGTGGGAACAGTTGTGTGGCCCCATGTGAGTCACTAGGGTTTCAAGAGAGTTCTTCATGCACTTATCTTGCTAATTCAAATCTTCTACTCCCAGCATGGAGGTTCTTGTAGACCCACCTCAGGATCCACTCTACCATTTTCCTTAATCCTGAGGGAAAATTGCAATGGCAAGAGGAGGCCAAAAAGAGAGAGGACATCACAATTCTCTTATTCACTGGATCTCACTGTAAAAATGGGAAGAGGTCTGAATTCTAAACTGTTTTTCCACTAGGCTTACAGCTGGTTCACTCCTCTCTGTCCCATGTTGACCTCATAAGAAGTGCTATACGTGTAATTTTTCAGATGCCTTATAAGACTATGCTAACTGAAGGCAGGAATTTGTTTAGTTTATATCCTTAATATTCTTGTCCAGCTCATTATTGACTATCTGTGACTAAAAACTGTGTACACCTGGGATTAACTATCTTTTCAGAGTGATTGGCCTCAAACCAAATGATGACAAAAAAAAAAAAAGACCCACAGAGGTGAAATGATTTGTGAAGAATTGAGTGACAGCCCTCTCATAAGGTTCATGATTATCTACTACCTGGTAGGCAAAGACAAATAGATAGTGATGTCATCCACTTCCATCCCCACAGTTACTCTGTTTATAGCTAATGCATTTAATCACCTGACTACATAGATTAATCTGGAGACATCAAATACAAGTTAAACCTGCACCATTTTTTCAGAAAGTCAGTTTACCCTAAGATTTAGGATTTAAGCATATAAGTAGACATATAAGCACATAGTAGACACATAAGCAACCTCACAATAAAATATATACTGTATAGGAATAAAAAATTAATATTATGAATTGCTCTGAAGTTTTCTCTCTGTTGCTACCATAATGTTCAATCTTTAAGTTGAAAATTAAACAATGAAAGCAATAATGACTGTGAAAAAGGAAATCAGAATCCACATACTACAGAAGATCGAATACTATCTGCTTAGTGCAGAGATGAAATATAAACACAGAGGACACATGAAGTAGCCTTCAAGCAGACACTGTACAACAATATTTATTGTTTATTTCATAACAAATATTAATGAAATGAATCTCCTTTGTTTTTTTTCAGTCCTACTTTATGGTTATGAATGTACTACACTCAGGAAAAGATGTTTGGACAATAAAATTTAAAGTCTGCATAATATTTAGATACTTAAGTTCCAGCAAAATATTATAATTAACATATAGTAGTATTTATTCCTGGTCCTGTATGTATGCGCAGGTATGTTGATGGTTTAATGAATAGATGGACATGAATGGAATGGATGGAATGAATAGACAGGCAGAAAGACAGATAATGTCTTTAGATAGGTTAACAGAATGTTCTCATCTTTTCTATATGACATATTTAAATGGAAACATACTGAATAAAGTATCATATTTGTGAACTGCCACCATATTTGACTACATCTATTTAATTATTCAGCTCTTGTCAAGAGTTTAGACCAATTTCCTTCTTGGCTGATAAAAATACTACAATTAGCAAAAAGAATTCACAAAATGTACATTTTATGATGCATCAGTTTAATTGCCAAAGTTTTTCTCTGGATATCTACTATACTCTACTCCATCCATAATACTATAGTCAATTTTTTATATTATGTATCTATACAATAAATTCCATCCTAAACATTTTCCATATTACATATTTTCACAGAAATTTCCATAGTACAGCACTACTGTTGTCTGTTATCATCTTCAAAAATAAGAGAAAACTCAACCCTCTATATTTTCCTAGGATTACAATCAGACAGTTAAAACCAGACATGTGGTTTCCTAAGCCCTGATCTGAATCACTAGAGCATTACCATTTCTCCAAGGATATGTTCCTATGTTTACTAAGTTTGGATTTAAATCTAAGCATCATTTTTTAAACTGCATGTAAGAATGAGAGGACTATACAGGGTGGGATTGAATGTACTGGCAGCAGGTATATAGTAGAGGATTGCAAATTCGATCATCAATAGGAGTAAAGGACCTCGGCCTTGTGAAGGTTTTGTGCCCCAGTGTTGGGGAATGCCAGGGCCAATAAGTGGGAGAGGGTGGGGTGACAGGCATTGGGAGGGGGGAGGCAAAAGGGGTTTGTTCTTGTTTTTGTTTGTTTGTTTGTTTGTTTGTTTGTTTTGGAGGGGAACCTGGGAAAGGGAAAATGTACATGTAAATAAAGAAAATAACTAATTAAAAAAAAAAGAATGGGAATATTGATACAGTTGGATAACTAATCAGAAAACCACCCACAGGGAAAATAGCCACCCTGACTCAACTGTCACTGAAGCAGCTTCACACTCCTTCTCTACAAGACAATTATCCTACTCCTCTTTTAAAAAATGCAGAGTTCTGTTCATATTTTTCAAGGAAATCATTCAGCACACAGTCATATATTTAAGATAGGAATAATCAAGAATTGTAATGTGCTGAAATAAGAATGAATGCAACTGTTACCCATTGCAAATGTGACCCCAAAACAATACATGCACTTCTCTCACTACTACAGTTATAATCTTAAAGTAGGAATATTAATCTATCAGCATTATGTGCCTTAATCAAACATAACACAGAAAATTGGCTTTCACAATCCCCCATGGGCATAAAATTATAAGTTTTTACCTAAATTTTTCTTGCCCAAACAAGCAAGTAAGTAAGTAAATAAGATGAGATGCTTCTTAGAAACAAATACAGTCTAAAAATCTAGGACTTTAGAATTGTTAATAGCTTGTGCAGAAAATGGAAATTCCATGACATTGATGCTGCTATTAGCATCCCCTCTCCTGGTGAATGCAGTCATGTCTTCGGGGACTATGATGCTGCTTAAGCGCAGGCTTAGTCCTGTAGAGTATATGATTTAGTAAATCAAGAGATAGCTGTATGTATATGGTAAATAGAAATTACCAGTACAGTTAAATACATCATAGATGCAGTTCTGAACATATGAAGTAATACCTTTACTCTATTCAAATAATAGTCCAGACTTAGATCACCAGCTGTAGGAAAAAATGGGCAATTAGTTTTGAAGAAATGCCAATCATTGAGGATTAAATAACATATTTGTCTTTAAAGAAAGGCACGTTAGAGAAAATGCCACTTTCACAGCTAGCACTGGAGTTTCCCAGAGAAGGAAAAATTGTCTTTGTTTAAGAAAATACCTGTGTAGACTGTTTTAAGGAAGGGGGTATGACTCAAGGGGATATGCCCTGTGAAAATTGGAAGACTCAGAGACAGCCTGACTCAAGCATACATGAAGTACAGAGGCTTGGAGAAGACTCCAAGAGAGGAGAGAGATGATTGAGTAGAGTGTAGTGACTACCTACTCATAGTAGGTCCATCAGGAAGACAAGGAAGAAAATACAAACAAACAGAAATAAACCCTTTAGTTAACAAGTACAAAGGACATTAACTTGGTGAGAATATAATCCTATAACCTTTCACAAGGTTATATGAACCATATCAGTTGAATTTAGAAGACACCTAAAGTGAACATGAGAGACACCTGAGGCAAAGGGTCCCTTTCTCTTGTTCAGAGTTATGTCTCAACAAGTGCCAACAGCTTAAAACAATTTACCTATTTAATTTACATTACATTTGTGTTTTTCAGGCTTAATCCTTTGTGATTTCTGTATATCCCACATATGGTTTATTCTTAAACTATCTTTACATGTATTCTCTAGTATTTCTCTAGATTTCTGATTTCTCCCAACTCTAAATCCCTATTTCCCAAATTATGTTATCACATATCACATGTCATAGGACTCATGTTTCCAAACAGTGGCCACAGAGGTCAACCTAGTTAAGATTTATCCTATATCCACCAGGTAACACCTGCAACTACACCAAAAGAATGTTCAGTGAATAAAGTACCTCCTTCTAGTCCAAAAATGGCCAAAGCCCCACCTATATGTACGTTTAGAAGATTCCATGTACTTCAACCTTGCCCTTCCTCCTATCTTGTTACTAGCTATCATATAAACAGTATAACCCACTTTTGTTTCAAAATTACTTGAAATATCTTAGTGTCATTAGAGTACATGTAATGAATAAATGAATAAATATTCCCATCTAAAGATATGCACCTTAACCTTCAGGAAACCTGTACTTCATAATCTTATATTGCCTGAGTTTCCTAGTAATGCCACTCCTATCCAAGCCCAACATTCACCATTAATCTCACACTCAGTCAATAAGAAAACTGGGCTTCCTGAATACACTGTTTTCAAAATGCATGCTATGAGCAGCAAGTCCATAAACAATGTTTTATAATTTTTATTTTTAACATAGCATCTCATTCTATAGCCTAGGCTGTCTGAGAAATCACTATGTATCTCATAATGGCATCAAACTTTCAACAATCATCCTGCCTCAGCCTCTCTAGTGCAGGGATTACAGATGTTAACCACAACACACAATAGCCAAGATGTGGAGTATGCCTAGAGATCTATCAACTGATGAATGGATAAAGAAAATGTGGTATATCTACACAATGAAATGTCCTTCAGTTATAAAGAAAAGCTAATTCATCTTTTGCAAGAACATGGATAGAACTGGAGATTATTATGTTGTAGTTAAAAAGTCAGACCCATGAAGACAAACATAATGTTTTTTCTCATATACAGAATATCAATTTAAGTATATATATATATATCAATATGAAAAGAAAGGGAAAGAGAAATAAAAGATGGTAATACAATGTGTATGACATATTAGGAAAAAAGACGTTGGGGGAGGATGGGACCATCAAGAGGTCTTGAAAATTAGTAGGACAGAAGAGTAGAGGAAGTGAATAAAAAGAAAGTATAGTTTGTGGGGGCGGGGAGAGAGAGAGAATTAAAATGTCACAATAAACTCCCTTGCTTAGGATGAGAACTAAAAATAAGATAAAATGTACAGAAAGAATAATCATATGGCTTCTTAACTCCATCTGTCTCATCTTTCAAAGAGATAGACACTATTGTTCTCAAATCTGAAAGTATATAATTAAGGCAGAGACAGCTATCACTGTATTACAACTATAATACAAGGCATGGAGCCAAGGTAGACCTTTGAAAACAGGTGGTATAGTTGCAGAGACTATAGTACAATGTAGAGGTCCAATGGCAAGGGTTGAGTAGAGAGCACCCTTTGTGAAACTGGGGTTCATGACAAAAGAGTGTCAAAATGATGTAAAACTAACTTGAGCTTATATCTCTGAGCCATTGGTGTGAGATTCTGAAAATATGCTGTGACTGAAAACAAAATAGGTCCCATAGCTTAAAACAGATGCCTATCTATGGTTGAGGCAAGTAGTCTCATCCACAGATGTTTTTGATTCGAAAGACCAGGGTTGATAAGTTGCTGCATGCTTCCACCAGGCAAGTCCTCAACCACTCTCCTTACTGGATATAGAACATGTACACAACAGCATCACTCTCCCCACCTCTTCACTTCCTTAATAAAGACTTCCTGCCACTTAAAGCTTTCCCATTGCATGAGAACTGATCTGGTTCTTCTTCCACAAAGCCTTCCTTGCCTCTTAAAGACTTGAGACAACTACAGTATTTAATGTCACTATATTGCATTTAATCACATTGCATTGACACTATTATTTTGTATGGCTGACTTTCCTGTAAGGTTATTGGCAATGTACTATGATTTCTGTTTACAATTCACATGTGCTTATAAAAGTACCTACAGTATATTTGTTAATTGGCTCATCAAAAAAGACCATGGCTCATGTGTTGTTATATGAATTCTTCCATCAAGCCATTATTCATGGCAAAAATAAAAATATACAGTATATTCTCATTAATTAACTGTTTTTCACTAGTAGGTCAGGACTACTATAAAATACCATAATCATCTTACTGTGTTATTTTAATAATAAAGATGATGATGACGATGATGATGATGATGATGATGATGATGATGGTGGTGGTGGTGGTGGTGGTGGTGGTGGTGGTGGTGGTGGTGGTGGTGGTGATGATGATGATAAAGGAAGGAGGAGGAAAGTGTGGGCACAATCCCTAGAATTCCTGAGAAGACAAGCATGTTCTTCCCTCTAGTCTTGTAAAAACAGCCTTCACACCAGCCAGTCCTCCTGTCTTTGATTCATTGTTCACAATAGTTGTAGTATCTGGATTTTTAATATGGATAGCTACAGTCTTTGTCAGTGAACTATTGTTCTGATGAAACTCCATGACAAAGTATTCCTCCACAAAGCAACTTGGGCAGGAGGCAGATTTTCATTGGTTTGTACTACCACAGAACTGCTTATCATTGAAGGAAGTCAGGAAAGGAATTCAAACAGGGTGGGAATCTGGAGGCAGGAGTTGATGAAGAGGCCATGGAGGAGTACTGCTTACTGGCTTGCTTCCCATGACTTACTCATCTGGTTTCTCAGAGAAGTCAGGACCATCAGCCTCAAGACCACCCACAATAAGTTGGGCCCTCCTATATCAATTGCTAATTAAGAAAATTCTGTAGTCTTCCTTCGAGCCTGATCTTATGGGGGCATTTTCTTAATTGTCATCTCCTCCTCTGAGATGATTTCAGCTTGTGTAAAGTTGACATAAGACTATCCAACACAGCTACCAGGAGAAAGTTTGGAAACTCAAGGCTAGAATCTTTATCTCATTACATTCCAGGTGTGCTTATATATTCTGTAAATCTTGGGAGTTGACACAGTACATCTGTGTATGCCATCCAGTTTCACATGATAAGTGTGGCATTGAATAAGACTGGAACCTAGATATCAGAGCCCCCTAAATTTGTGACATTATTTGGGATATAATATTAATCAATATTATATTGCTTTGAAAGATGGCAGTTTTGAGGTGTAAATTCTGTGTTATTGTGATCAAATGCCTGGGGAAAACACACAAAAGTAATGACTTCTTTTGACTCATCTTCAAAGGTGTTTTATTGTCAGGAAAAGGTGTGGCAAAGCAGAGCAGCCCACTTCTGGAGGCCAGGAATCACAGACAACGTGCCTGCACATACTGGCTTTCTCTCTTGGTCTTCTTTATTTCCATTCATGCCTCTGGCCACATGGGTTAATACTTCCCACATTCTATACAGGCCTTGTCCCCTTAGTTAACGCTTCATAGAAACATCCTCAACCACACCTCAAGGGACATAGTATTCTTCTGCATGGTTCTCAATGCAGTCAAGCTGACAGAATCAATTTGGCATAGACATAATTCTTTGTGAAATTACCTCTACTGAAGCCATGTCTACTTTTAAGTAGACAATGTTTTCTATTTGGGTTTTACTTGATTTAAAGATGAACCCATAAGGCAGATAAAACAACAATTTATATCTCTAGAATGAGAAGATGTCTTTATTGATCAATTTATAATAATGCTTAGTCTTTGAATGTTCTTGCTTTTATTCAAGAGTTCTAAAAAAACATAAAAAAAATTTCCACTGGGTTTTAATTTTTATTTTTTAATCAGCTTACAAAGTAGCAGATTTCTTTATAAAATTTTCTCATGCACTCAGTTTTGATTGACTCCACCCTCTCTTTCATCTCCCCATCTCTCATGGCTCCCATTCCCTCTATAAGAGACAGAAAATTATCTGTTATAAAACATGTCTAAATTTTCCTGCCATCTAAAATGCTTCAATCCATCACAGAGACTCAGCTTGTGAGAAACAGTTTGTCCATAATTGTACAACTTTCTACCATTGTCTTCCAGGTACTTAAGCACTTTTGGTTGCATTATTATTCCAAGCATCTGACACAGTACCTGGCACACAATAGGTACTCAACAATTGCTTGGTTAATGAACAAATGAGAGTCTTTTGAAGTATGCAAATACACTGAACTCTTTTGAAGATGAATGATTTAAAACAGTCTACATCAGAGGACAGTGTTTTAAGTTGAATCTGTCTGCAATATTAAACTTTCAAAGGCTTCTCCATAGTACCCTGACATTTTGTTTATATTGATACCACTTTGAAACTCTGATTTTTCTTGCACCCAGTTATTCACCTCTTTCACTCATTATTCTTAAATACCAAGAAATATTTGGTGCTGCAACATGAAATTCAAATACTACAAACTTGTGTAAATTACCACATCTGAGTGAGGGTTACATCCCCCACAGGGCATTTTATTCATAGTAATTATATGGGAAGCTAATTCAAATGTCCAGATTTGTATTAATTATGAAGGTAGAATAAGATATTAGTTTTTAATTTTGTTTAATATTTCATCAGATTGTTCAGAAAACTAGACCAGCAGGATGACTCAACAGGTAGAGAAGTTGGAAGCCTCATGACCTGAGTTCCAGTCCCAGGATCCAAATAGTAGAAAAGAACATGCTCCTGAAAGATGTCCTCTGACAGACAGACACACACACACACACTAATAAATTAAGAGAACTTCTTAAGAGTTCTTTCACTCTCCCTTAAGTGTTACTATGATAAAATTTAAGTCAACTCTTTCTGATACAACACATTCTTTCTGATTAATTATGGAAAATAGTTCTATAGTTTCACAGATTTGTATAGGTGATATACTTTCTCATTTTTGTTTGTGATCTCTAATATTTTTCTCTATAATCTGGAATATATATTTACTTTTCATATTTCTGGATCCTAGAACTCAAATACTAATCAGGGTACCAGAATCTTGAAGACAAAGCTCCCTTAAGACTAATAGGATGCCTTATTCTGTATTCTTATGTAGCAGAAGAGACTCCTATTGGCTAGCTGTCTGGCATTTCTTTTAGATGAGACTAATTATAGTTATGAGCCTCAATCGTCATGACCTAATCACCTCCTACAGGCTCCATATTTATTTATTTATTTATTTATTTATTTATTTATTTATTTACATTTATTCACATTACATCCTGCTCACTGCCTCCTTCCTGGTTGCCTCTTCCCACAATCCTTCTCCCATATCCTCTTCCCCTCTGGGTATCCCTTACAGAGTCTTGAAGTACCAGAGTGGAGGGATATTTTGTAGAACCTAGAAAACACAGAATATTTTTAAATCATTGTCTCTCTCGTCTTTCTGTGTCTCAATCTACTATCTGTCTTTCTTTCTCTCTTTCTCTTTCTCTCTGTCTCTGTCTCTGTCTGTCTCTGTCTCTGTCTGTCTCTCTGTCTCTCTCTGTCTCTCTCTCTGTCTCTCTATGTCTCTCTCTCTGTCTCTCTCTCTCTCTCTCTCTCTCTCTCTCTCTCTCTCTCTCTGTGTGTGTGTGTGTGTGTGTGTGTGTGTGTATGTGTGGTGTGTGTGTGTGTGTGTGTGTGTGTGTGTGTGTGTGTGTGTGTGTGTTTGTCCATGTGTAAATACAGGCACAAGCATGACATGCTGCACATATGGATGTCAGAAGACAACATCTGGTGTTGGTTCTTATTGTTCACCTATTTTTTAACCAGAGTCTTTTGTTCATCATTGATAGGCCAGGCTAGCTAACCTATAAACTCCAAGAGATTACCTTTTCTCTATTTCCTATCTCATCAGAAGACCACTGGGATTATAGGTAGGCTCTACTGAACTGTCTCAGTCTTTACATGAGTTCGGGCATCTGAACTCAGATATTTGCACAGCAAGCACTTTACCCATTGAATTGTCTTCCCAGTATAAACTGATAGCATTTAAAAACATTATTTTTTCCATTTACCATTTTCGTGTTAAGGAATCAAAATAAAGACATCAATGAAATTGAGTAATGATCATTTTATAAGTAATGAACTGTGTAACATTTTGTATGTTTCTAAAAGCTGTGAAAAAATGTTTTTCTAAAAGCACAATTGATACAGGTTTTCTAACTTTCAGTTACAAACTGTCTCAAAACAATCTCATATTTTGCCATTTTTTTCTCATAAATCCTCCTTTGTCTTGTATTCTTTTGGCTACATAATATCCAAAAGAGAACAGAACAGTGGCTGTAAATTCTGCTCCTGTGATTTGAAGTGCTCTCACTTGCATGCTGAGAAGTATTACAATGAATATTTTTGGCATCCACTGCTGATAGCAGCTTGGAAACAGCAACACTTGATTCAAAATATAACAAGATATAATAACACATAAATTGAATGTACTAAGGGGGTGAGTGCAACCTGTCATAGGTTCAGAAATTTTTCATGAGTACTTGGGAGTAAAAATGTACATGTTGAGACTTGCACTATAAAAAGATAAACACCTAACATCCACAAGCACTATGCAATAAAAACAAACTAGAACAAAGTTGTTTTTACCTAATCATTACAAAGGTATCTTCTTTAGGAAAAAAAATCTATGAGGGATGCACCCCAATAAGATACTCAAGTCAGGCTGGGCAGTGGTGGCACGTGCCTTTAATCCCAGCACTTGGGAGGCAGAGGCAGGCAGATTTCTGAGTTTGAGACCGTCCTAGTCTACAGAGTGAGTTCCAGGACAGCCAGGGCTGCACAGAGAAACCCTGTCTCAAAAAAAAAAAAATAGATAAAGCCAGTTAAAGCCATGTCTTCAGGGGCTATCAACTGTCTTTCCTACTTGTTTTTAGCATTAATCTTGTTAGAGTAATAGGCCTCTTTGCCACTGTTTAGTGTTTTTGCATTTCATAAGTCTTTCTCTAGGATATTTTTAAAGCTGTATATTCTGAATACATATAATATTAGAGAGTCCTTATTTAAATATTTCCATCTTAGCAGTGAATTTTCTCATTTTCTTTTTAAGAGATACAAGTATCAATTATAAGAACTACCCTCAAGTTTCACAACTGGCCCTGTGTTGTACTTTAATGTGCTATCTCATTTTCTTGCTATTGACAAACTAGTTACTTATTTTTCTCCTTGACCATTAATGACATCTTCCTAATTTAATTGTTCTCTAATATTGAATAATATACTTTTTTCCAATTTCTGTCATTCTCACAATCACCTATACCATATCTATCAAACAATATATTCATTCTGTGCCTCGATTGCCTGACCTACCTCTTAAGAATCGTAAGATCATTAAGTGTGTCACCACAGCACACAGAACAAAGACTGGGATAAAATAAGTTTCCTTGTTGTGTTTTCATCCAGAAAGGTAACGTGATTTAAATGTACACACAGTATCATTGAAAATGTCTAAAAATACCTACACCTGTGTAGTTTGGGCTTTACTTGTCTACAGATGTCTTTAGCTTAAGTAGTTGACTTATTTCAAGTTATCTTTAAAGATAGAAGGAATACTAGAAATCAAATCATGCCTATACCATGTTCTTCATTGCAGCAACCATCATTGGGCATTTCATGACTAGTCACACTGTTGTAGATCACAGTTCATGGGAGCTTTGGAATATGATGTTTTGGACATTAAGTTTCTTTTCTGAACCTCTGTACAGATTTTCAGCCTATTCTACACTAACAGCTCCTGTGAATACAAAATGAATCTGTTACTGCTGTAGATTTTCACAACTTCAGGTAGCCTCAAAGCCATCCCTGTAACTTATACAATATGGTATGGGTTGGAACACATTTATATAGTGTTATACAGGATCCTAAAACTACCTTCCTAGATGTAGACAAGGTAGTCAATCATTTGAGACATTGAGGACTGAAGTCAAGGTCCTTGTCTGAGGTCACAGAATGATAGATGTTAGAGAGACATATTGCCCAGGTCCTAGGATTTCTCCTCCAAGATTTCATCACAGTTCCTCATTGCTTCTCCCTAGAGTGCATTGTTTTATACCACTGTTTCAATGGACAGAGAACCAAAGGCACCTGCATGGAAACAATATATAATACATAGCAGACAGTAAGGGATTTACCCCATTAGCAGCTCCATATTAAATTCACACTAAGACTACCTACATGATGGAGATAATGAAGGAACAGATGAACAAAATATGTATTCATCCAAGCTGGGGCAAAAATAATTTTTTGGGAACACAAAGTAAAAACCAAAATATTTAGGTGCCCTTGTTTTCAATATATATAAATTAGGTAATATTAGTTTAAGTTATCAGGAGCCAATTTCTGTACATTTGTGGGAATTAGTGAAAATAATATCATTTAATGAGGTAACTGTTTCTCTTTGATATCTCCCTTCACAGATATTTTATGTGTAAGCAAGCTTTTTGGCATCTTTATTTTCTAGGCACAAAGGAAGCAGATGTTCTCTGAAAGAGGTTTCTTTGTGTTCTATATAACAATGTTTTCCAATAGGTAGACATAGGGTAGGAGTCTGGCTATTTGTTAAAAATGATTTAGGATCTGTGCAACTTCTCCTATAAAGTATAGGATTATGAAATGTCAGTTTTCAGCTTGGTATACAGATCTTCTGTTTGTATCATGTTAAAGTTGTATTCTAGCTGAGAGATGATCTCCTGAGCAAAGGATAGAGGATTGGCCTTAGTCATCAGTATCATTTGACCTGCTGATAAAACTATATCCACCACTGATATATGGGAAGTAGCATTTATCTGAACCAAGATAGCATGGTATCTTATACGAGCTCCTGGAAAAGGAAAAGAGTGAGTAAAAGCTAAGAGAATGCTAAGGAAGGGTACGTTCATTAGTAATGATATATTTATTTTTGGCCCATTAGTTGACACAAATATACCATTGCTCTGTAATGTTCAAATGAGATTTAATTGTAGCTCACTGCATTATTTTTGCAATATTTGTATAAACCTAAAGATATTCTGAGATAAGTTTAAAATAAGAAATTCCATATATACTACTGACTTCTATATGTCAGGATCAAAACATTCTCCTACTTTTGTTTTATACAGAAATGTGCAAATAGCCATAGTAAGCCAGACTAGTGACTAAGACCATTCATGTGATAGAATTCTATTCTACATGACAATTCATGTGATAGAATTCTACTCCAACCAACACATGTCCCTAGTCTTATTTATGCATGTAACACATGTTATTTTAATTATATAATTGGATTATTTTTATTATATGTTTTCTTTATTTACATTTGAGATAATATCTCCTTTCCCTGTTTTCCCTCCGAGAAAAAAAAAAAAAATCCTGTTCCCTCCCCCTACCCTCCTCACCTCCTCCTGCTCACCAGGCCACCCTCTCCCACTTCCTGGCCCTAGCACTCCCCTACCTTGGGGCATAGAACCTTCACAGGAACAAGGGCCTCTCCTCCCATTAATGATCTACTAGGCCATCCTCTGCTACAGATGCAACTGGAGCCATTAGTCCTACCATGTGTACTCTTTGGTTGGTGGTTTAGTCCCTGGGAGCTCTGAGGGTACTAGTTAGTTCATATTGTTGCTCGTCCTAAGGGAATGCAAACCCTTCAGCTCCTTGAGTCCTTTCTCCAGCTCCTTCATTTGGGGACCCTGTGCTCAGTCCAATGGATGGCTGTGAACCTCTACTTCTGTATTAGTCAGGCACTGTCAGAGCATCTCAGGAGACAGCTATATCAGGCTCTTGTCAACCAGCACTTGCTGGCATCCACAATAGTGTCTGGGTGTGGTGACTGAATATGGGAAAGATTCCCAGATGGAGCAGTCTCTGGATTGTCCATTCTTCAGTCTCTGCTCCATAGTTTGTCCCTGCAACTCCTTCCATGGGTATTTTGTTTCCCCTTCTAAGAAGGAACGAAGTATCCACACTGATTTTCCTTCTTCTTGAGTTTCTTGTGGTTTTTGGATTGTATTTTGGGTATTCCGAGCTTCTGGGCTAATATCCGCTTATCATTGAGTGCATACCATGTGTGTTCTTTTGTGATTGAGTTACCTCAGTCAGGATGATATTCTCCAGATCCATCCATTTCCCTAAGAATTTCATAAATTTATTGTTTTTAATAGATGAGTAGTACCTCCATTGTGTAGATATACTGCATTTTCTGTATGCATTCCTCTGCTGAGGGACATCTGGGTTCTTTCCAGCTTCTGGCTATTATAAATAAGGCTGCTATGAACATAGTGGAGTATGTGTCCTTATTACATGTTGGAGCATCTTCTAGGTATATGCTCAGGAGTGGTATAGTTGGGTCCTCAGGTAGTACTATGTCCAATTTCCTGAGGAACCACCAAACTGATTTCCAGAGTAATTGTACCACCTTGCAATCCCTCCAGCAATAAAGGAGTGATCCTTTTTCTCCACATCCTTGCCAGCATCTGCTGGCACCTGAGTTTTTTATCTTAGCCATTCTGACTGGTGTGAGGTGGAATCTCAGGGTTATTTTGATTTGCATTTCCCTGATAACTAAGGATGTTGTCCCATGCTCGTGGATTGGCAGGATTAATATAGTAAAAATGGCTATCTTGCCAAAAGCAATCTACAGACCTAATGCAATCTTCATCAAAATCCTAATTCAATTCTTCACAGATGTAGAAAGAACAATTTGCAGACTCATTTGGAATAACAAAAACCATAGGATAATGAGAACTGTTCTCAACAATAAAAGAACCTCTGGTGAAATCACCATCCCTGACCTTAAGCTTTACTGCAGAGCAATTGTGATAAAATCTGCATGGTATTAGGACAGTAACAGGCACGTGGATCAATGGAACAGAATTGAAGACCCAGAAATGAATCCACACACCTATAGTCACTTGTTCTTTGACAAAGGAACTAAAATCATCCAGTGGAAAAAAGACAGCATTTTCAACAGATGGTGCTGGCTCAACTGGCTGTTAGTATGTAGAAGAATGCAAATCATTCCATTCCTAATTCCTTGTACAAAGCACAAGTCCAAGTGAATCAAAGACCTCCACATAAAACTAGATACACTGAAACTAATAGAAAAGAAAGTGTGGAAGAGCCTTGAACACATGGGCACAGGGGAAAATTTCCTGAACAGAACACCAATAGCTTATGCTCTAAGATCAAAAATTAACAAATTGGACATCATAAAATTACAAAGCTTCTGTAAGCAAAGGACATTGTCAATAGGACAAAATGGCAACCAACAGATTGGGAAAAGATCTTTACCAATCCTATATCTGATAGAGGGCTAATATCCAATATATACAAAGAACTCAAGAAGTTAGACTCCAGAAAAACAAATAACCCTATTAAAAAATGGGGTACAGAGCTAAACAAAGAATTCTCAACTGAGGAATACAGAATGGCTGAGAAGCACCTAAAGAAATGTTCACTATCCTTAGTCATCAAGGATTGTTTTAAAAATAATATAATTCCTAAGGGACATTATTACTTTTACTAAAAATAGATTCATCAATTTGGAAAACTTGAAAAATAAAAATTACCAAAAACATTTATTTTAATATATACTTCCTTGTCCCATAAAAGATGGGGTACCTTGAAATTCAAGGATGATTTACACTGCGATTTCCTACTTCTTTCCAGGAAAGAAGTCCTGGATAACTGATTATCCAAAGATGTTAGTTATTCTTTCATGAACTCAAGTCAGTTCAACCACATTAAAGAACACACCATTGGGATAACTCAGAGTACGAGTGCATATACATGTTCAATATGAAATAAAACATTTAAGGTATATGTGTATCCTTTTAAATAATTACTGTGCTTTATTCCCTTTTGTTAACTTTTCAATTAACACATTACTAGTGATCCTAGTGGACAAAAGATACTCCATTGGAGGTGATTTTTAATTTTGTCTTTCATACATCAAAAATTTTTAGACTTCTTTCTGAAACTTCCTTTCAGAAAGGAAGTTCAGAAAATTTCTTGTCAAGTCCAGACTTTTGTTTTATACTGTTTTATTCTATCCCTATCTTTCCTTAATAGATCCAAACACAAGGGTGATTTTCCACTTGTTGCATGCTACTTAGAAGAC